>OX596222.1:8032542-8073905 GCA_951394215.1 Glyphodes perspectalis | reverse complement strand
CGTTGGTCGAGCGGTCAGAGACCCTGTTCGAATTTTCGAAAGTTCGAAGGTTCGAATCCCGCTAGGGGCAAATGTTTCGTGTGATGAACATGGACATTTGTACTCGAATCATGGATGTTTATAAATGTATTTAAGTATGTCTATCCGTTCACCTAGTATCCATAGCACAAGCATATGCTTCGTTTGGGACTAGGGAATTGGTGCGTCAGTCTGAAGAATTTTAGAATTGAGAATTTAGAAATATACTTGTTTCGGCAGACGTGTCGTCCCGCGTCGGCGGGCACGGTGTGCCGCGCGGCGGAGCGCGAGTGCGACCTTGCCGGAGTTCTGCAGCGGCCACTCCGAGTTCTGCCCCGCCGACGTGTTCAAGATGGACTCCACGCCATGCGGGAACGAACAGGTATTGGCTCTTTGTCGACAGCACCCTTCACAATGTGATACGTATGTCAGTTTGTTCTGAAACTTACCAATGACGTCACAGTGACGCCATCTTTTGGATGATTGAATTCAAAAAACCCTAATTTGAATGTAGTAATCCAATGTTCAAATCGCATTTGATGATTTCCAAAAAAACACTTTTTGTGTATTAGGTATACCTTTAAATGACTATCACGTTCATCACATACAGAAAAAAAAAAAAACTTGAAACTTCGTATTGGTGATCCTTTTTCTGGACCGAATAATATTATGAATAAGCATGTTAGAAATAACGTGTTATGTCAAAACACATATGTATAGGCGAAAGATGTACGTATTCACTTTAATCTGTTTCCCCAGGCGTACTGCGTGAAGGGCTCGTGCCGCTCGTACACGGACCAGTGCCGGCTGCTGTGGGGCACCACCGGCGAGAACTCGCACGACAAGTGCTACAAGAGCAACGTCAAGGGGAACAAGTGAGTTTTTTTTTTATTATTATTATTATTATCAGAAACAATTCATACATGTGATATTATACAAAATAGTGCTATTTAAACCTCTAGAGTAATAAGAGTAGTAGTAATAAGAGTGTCCAGTGCGCGCGATTGAAGACTCCAAAATGTCACAATTGGGACGTCTGAACGTTTTGTTTACGCATGACGCCAGCAGTCTTTTGTGTTTACTGTTCAAATCAGCCTATCGTTTTTGAATTGTTTGTCTATGTTGTGAAATGTGTACATACGGCAGCAGGCCATTTTAACCACATTCAGCCGGAAATAAAACTGGGCTGGGTTAGATGGAAAATTGTGAAAAAGTGACTAGTGTCGCCTATACAATTGCACACCCAAAACCCGATATAACCATTCGTCGCCTATAACGATATGCTAGGCAAGAACCACAGTTGGCACATTATTTTTAAGACCCAGACCAGCATGAGACAATGTGAAATGTGTAACCGGTTGAAATGTAATCATCTGACATTCTTTTCGACCCGGAGAAATGCATTAAACGTATCACCCCGACTTCAGACAAGGGGAGGGTCTATGGGACTACCCACTGATAGAGAGTGGGACTTACACACCGCATTAGCTTCTTGGACAATCATAATAGCGTAGTTGACTAAAAATAAATATTTTCCGCTCGTTGCAGAAACGGCAACTGCGGCTACGTACGTCACATAAAGCCGGTGCGCTACAAGATGTGCGCCGAGGAGGACGCGCGCTGCGGCCTGCTGCAGTGCCGGCACCTCAACGAGCGGCTCGAGTTCGGCATGGAGTCCGTCGCCACGCTCTCCGCCCTCTTCATCAACAACAACGGTATGTCGGCGCCGTGCGAGACGTGCGCCGTAGAGGACGCGCGCTGCGGCCTGCCGCAGTGCCGGTGCCTCTGGTGAAGTGGCCGGGGTATACCCACTATACCACTCTGCGTTTATTACATTACCTTAAGTGAGGACGCTGGGGGTATCCGGATCAACCTTGTCTATCTCAGCGCCACCGGTGGAAGACTCAGGCGATTGCCTAAGTTGCCGGATCCTTAAGGGCAGTTGATCTATAGGTAGATACGCTAACCCCTAAAAAAACTCAAACTCAAACTATCTTTACGTAAAGCACTTATAAATTGTCAAGTACAAAATAGAACAATTTGAATCGACCACCGGTTCGGAATGTCACATCTACCGAGAGGAAACCGGCAAGAAACTCGGTAGTTACTCTTTTCAATGCTAGATTGAATATAAAAATTAAAATTTACAGATTAAATTAATATTTATACCAACTCATACAGTTAATGATCGTTGAAGATTCAGCCGAGTATTATTACAAGTAAAAGGTAAACCAGAGCAGACCAGCCTCTGAAGGCGTCACCTGTTAACAAGTATGACGTATGTGTCAGCCATCGTTTCACTCGACCATATTTGAGGGAATGTAACGACCCGTCACATAACGCCACCACCCCCGAACGTGCTAACCTAATTTTTGTGGTCATATGAACCTACGGCGCATATGACACCAGCTTAATCTACAAGGGCCACCGAACTTATTCAATCTGTCGTTACGACGGGGAAGTGGGATGAAGGTGGAGCAGTGCGGCTATAAATGTCACGATAGTATCACTAAAGGTGGCTGGAAGGAGTCAAAAATGGGGTCGAGGATCAGCGATTATGTAGTCAACCGCGACCACTCATTGTTTTGAAGTAGTTTTGGCGAAGGGCGACCGTTACAAGTATATTGTGATCTATATATGGGATGCATTGAGGCAGTTGTATTGTGTGTTCTGTTAACGTCCGAAATCCATTATGACTTGTTATCTACGTATGCTATATAGAGTATTATCTTATAGAACGCACCAGGAGATGACTTCTTCACAGGAGCATTGCTAGTCTTTGTTGCGAATATATTTTAGAAGTCATAACACTGAAAACCAGGACATTACTTCTACAAGATGAAACCTTAGTTAGCACCGATGAAGGTTTCGCAGCACTTAAACTAATAACGAGGCTAATTCCCAGTTTATCTACAATCTCAAACTATATATTGGTAGTGCTCACAAGTAGATCTAGCATATTAAACGAAGCAAGATGTAACAAAAGAATTATTTTGTTTATAGAGCTCGAAAGTAATGACTTCGCTCCGAATGATGGTAAGCAATAATATACGTTGTCATAGCAACGAACAGACATCAGTCTTCTGTCTGTAGACGTCTATGCTTTATCACCAAATCTAACATACATTTAGGGTGAAGGTTCAAAGGTAAGGTACTGGGATAAAGGAGTCTTCGTGGCAAGAGCCACGGTTACCTAGTCACGTGGTCATTCTACGATCGAGGCGCTTCATCATCATATCTAACACACGTGTCTATAATTGTCACGTGCCTGATAATAACTATCGCCTTGTCATTTTCAATATTTGTGTATCGCAACAAGTCGATTAATTTTTTCAGGCTTGCGGGCTTAACAACAATTATTTTTTATTAGATATTATGTTTTCGCTATACCTTTATAGGCTTCTTACCAATGAAATTCTAAATATTTTAAACCGTTAATAGACTAAGAAATTAATATACCCCATTCTTTTTCGCAAGCCTGGGTCCTTTCATATTTTAAAACCTGATAAGGGTTGCCAGGTCAGAATAATGTTTGAAGTATTAGTAATTGTCCTCTATTTCACCAGATTGGGGGTGACTCTATACGATTGTCAATCAAAATGTCAAATTGTATCTGTAGGTTGTCGATTAAAGGCTCATATTTTGTTTTATTTTTTTATCGCAATTCAGCATTTCAGTGTCTTTCTCTGTTTGGTTGAATACCATATACCGACATAGAATGTCTAGAGGACATTTGAAGTAGAAAATAGAGATGGCAATATTTGGTTTAATTGTTTTTTTTTTTAATATTTGTTATTTATTTATTTAATATATGTACACTGACAGATTACAGTCGTTAATAGGTCTAAATAGTATACTTAATACAGATGTGAGCTAGACTGTAATCCATAAATAGTATACACAACATGAAATTATATTTGAATATTTTGCTTCTTGGTCCAATTAAATTATCATTAATACATTTCATAGCATAACTTATTTAACTGATTCTAAAGAAGTAACTCACTAGTGTTATGGGATCCGGTATCAACAAAAGTAACGGAAGAAATCACGTAACGAAAAAACATTGATGGTGTAAAATGATCTACTTACTTCCTCATAATGGCTTTTGGACATCAAATGGAACACAAGGCTCTATTCATATCATACTCAATCATCTTCAAAATCATCAATATTCTATCACTGAATAACATTTTCCCTAATTATATTAAATTAAATTTCTAAAACTAAAATTATGCGAACATCATAACTGAATCTCGCTTTGCATATGATTTCATCTTATTTATTTTATTATTATTTCATCTGCAGGTACTATAATCCCATGCCGCACAGCCATCATCGACTTGGGGATTAACGACGCGGATCCCAGCATGGTGCCGGATGGTGCTAAGTGCGGAGAGAACAAGGTAACGGATTGTTATTTATATACATGTGTCCATTTTCTGTCCCAGTAGTCTTAAGATTCTCGATATTACCACGAAATAGGCCCCCTCCATGCCTACGGTCATAAGTGACATGCTTCACAAATCCCCCGTTACTCGCCTTTTGGTCGTCGACATCGGGGGCGGATCCAAGGGGGTCACGGGGTCATTGGCCGACTATTGACCCCACTGACTTGACAACAGGCCCGACGTCTTTATTTGATAGTGTCGGTTGTGTCATATAAGTAATATTTGTTCAGATGTGCCTGAAGCAGAGGTGCGTGAGCGTGGAGAGCGTGCGCGCGGCGCTGGCCGAGCGCGACTCGTCCGTGTGCCCGTCCAACTGCTCCGGCCACGGCGTCTGCAACTCCGAGGGTGAGTCCGCTGTGGCTGGTGCGAAGCGACTTCGGTTTTGGCGCAGAAACGTTATATTCGCTAAATGTCATCGTTAAAAATGTTCCAAATCCAAATTTGTTTGTCCAGTACCTATATTTTTTGTGTTTATAATATTTGTGTTTTTTGTTATTATCCTATTTAGTTGTTGGTATTTCCTTTCTTTTAAATATACAGAGAATATCTTAGAGGATCAAAATTGTGAATGACATTCTGCGAAAGTAACATTTTGCGAAAATGATATTCTGCAAATGTGACTTTTTGCGAAAGTTACTAAATTTTTCGTGATGACATTTTGCAAATATGACGTTCTGCGTCAAAACCGCGACTTCTATGTCGATGATGCTGAGGTGTGTCATGATGGAGAAGATTGCCAGGTTCAGAGCATGAAATTTCGGGATGTATCGTAAAAATTCGGAACAGTTGGGACCCAGATCGAGGGCAAATAAGAGTCGTCCCTATTTGGTCAAATGGTGACCCCTGGCCACACAAGTAGACAGCGAGTGCGGCGCGACTCTGGTCACCCAGTATAAATTGAACGCTTAGTATGCAAGCACTGTGCCTGATACCACTAAAAGCAGTCAATATACATAACCCACACTCTTTTTGGACGTGAACAAGCATCTTCTTACGAAAAGCAATTAGTATACATCTTCTTATAATATTTTGTCCGCAGGCCACTGTCACTGCGAGGCCGGCTTCGCGCCTCCGCTGTGCATGCTGCCCGGCCCCGGCGGCTCCGTCGACTCCGGCCCGGCCACTGATCCTAGCAGTAAGTGACATTTTACTGTCAATTATTTAACTAATAAAACGGGTTAGGCAGAGAACCGAACGCCATATGGCACGGTCCGTACACACCTCACTTGCTTCTTTAACATTCATGTTCATGTTAACCGACTTTAAAATATGGAGATTCTCAATTAAACTGTATTTATTAGTAGCTACTGATGAGCTGTGAGACTAATGATCAGATGAATCAGTGAACTTAAGCATTAACATATTCCGAGATAGGCTTTTGCCGATACGGATACCGGTATTGTACCGGATCGGTATTATTTAAATAGCTTACTAATTGTTTTAATGTTGTCTTTTAATATTGTTCAGTCGCTTATAATGCCGGGGCAGTGTTAATGCCGATTGCGTGCCAAGTCGCAATCGGTACCCAGCCCAGTTTTATTTTTTGGCTAAATATGGTTGAGGGGCCTACCGGCCCCTGTGTCTCTGCCTACCCCTTCTGGGATTACGGGCGTAATGATATCTATGTATGTGTTTTTGTGATATTATATATATCCCTTATATCACTTAAGGTGTGACAGTGACTTTTTTTATACAGTTTAATACGATTTCGTTACTTCGTTACAGTACAAAGAAACTTCATGGTGGCCATGTACGTGATCTTCCTGGGCATCATCCCCCTGATACTGCTGGTGCTCTTCCTCATGTACTACACGCGGCAAAACGTCCTGTTCTGGTGGAAGAAGCCGAGGAAATCGTACGTACACAACCTTCTCTGCGCGGGCGCATCCCCCACACTCAAAACGAACTTTACCACCAGATTCTCCCAATTTGGCACAACTTGCCGTAATCTCTTCAATTGCAAGGCTTCCGAGAAAGATGTTAACACTACAACTAAACAAACCTTCCCCTGTAATAAAAATAATAGCTCGTCTTTGCATAATCTTTTGGACGCGAAAACAGATGAAAAAGCTGCTCAAGATGCTTGCGCTAAAAAAACTAAAACTGTCAAACAAATAGATTATAATGACAAACTCAACGTTAAACAACCAATTCATTATAAAATTCTCCATTTGAGCGACAAAAACCAAAATAAGAAGACGTTAAAGAAATTTGATAGGAAAATTAATAAGGAGGACATTAAAATTGCTAGCGATATAGATGTCAAAGTGTTTAAACCCCCGGTTAAGCCAAAACCCGCTGTTAAACCGGGCAATGTAAGTAAATCTAACGTTACTATAGTTAACAAAGGTTTAACGTCGACCACTAATGAAATGATTTCTAAAATGCACACGAAGAATGGATCTCGCCTATACAATATCAAAAACGAAGAAAAGTAATAACAAGTTACGTTTGTAAAGATAATAAAAATCAATTCTTTTTTTTTAACTAATTGTATATGGTAAAAACATCTCTGTAAAAGATGCATTAAAACTCGAGTCGTCAATAAAAATAATACTCATAAATAAGATATCATATTATAAATAGAGATATTGATGTTTGAATTTAAATGTTATCCGAAAAAAAAAACTTTAAAAATTATATATTATTATATATTTAACGACAATTTAATATGTATATAACCACACAGATATATTTTGATAATCTAAGAATAAATTTTAAGTAAATGACTATACATATCGTCACAATAAGTAAATTATAAGATTATAATGATTAAAATGTACAAGGTAATCTCAATTTGTAAGACTGGCTTCTGTTATACATATAATATCTCGATTATTATGACTATTTCATTAGTTTAAAAATAACTATCTTCTATACCTATATTATGTAAAAAAATGCGTAATAAATTGGCAAGAATAATTTGTAATATATAAATTTAATTAAATAAAAAAAAAAATGTAAATACAATACAAAAACAAATATTAACAAGTTTTTTTCAGTGTATATTACATTTACATGTGTGTTCGTTTGTGTGTTTTGTCTATGGTCTTGTTGCATCGTTTCTTTTGAGCACCTAGTTAGCCGCCTTGTGTTGTTTTTTCAATTTAATTCTAAAATCTTGCACCGGCATTCTAGGGCAAACGGTTAATCTTTATTATTCCCTTTTTATGTATACTAAAGGACAAGTATGATCAAAAGTTTTGGAAATTGTCTTTTATTTTGTATATTTTTTATTTCAATATATGATAATACCCTTAGAGTTAAGGGATATAAAAAGGAACACAGCATAATACACAGATTCCTTTGTGTGTGGGCGTAGCTCTCGCTCCCAGTGACACTGGTTAATGTACGGCTAACGCATATCCCAGTTGCTTGTTGCTCACATAATAATGTGAACAAGCTTTAATATTATGAAAATATTAAAGTGACTTAAGTGTTTGAATGCTGGTGTAATGTAAATAGCATTATGCAAAATGTGGTGCTTGGATATCATAGTAGAATAAGTAATCCTAAGTAGTGGTATAGTAAAGTAGTATACTAATTAATATGTAGAATTTTAGATGGTTCTAATTATAAATATATGTAGATATGCTTACTTATATTGGTTCTTTTACTCATTATAGAATATCTAACCTTGTGCTGGTTTTCTTTCTTCTAATAATATAACACTTTTTCTTTAATTTTTGAGAAAAGGCTATTTTATACCATTTTACAATTTATTAACAAAATATATATTCATTAATAGTCATAGCTAAGACATTAAATAAAACATGACACTTTTTACCAGTTACTTTCTCAGATATATCATTTATAATGATTCGCAATTTTCCATCTTACCTAGCCCTTGTTATTTTTGGCTTAATGTGGTAAAGAGGCCCGCTGTCCCTTTGGCTCTGCCTACCCCTTCGGGGATTACGGGCGTGAAGTTATGAATGTATATATGTATGTTAAATCGATCAGTTTTTTTTTTTATTGATAACTTTTATTAACATCATTAGGGGTGTGTAAAACTAAGGTCGATATATAATTTCTAACTAACTAACTTCACGCCGCTCCCCTAGCGGGGTAAGCAGAGAGAACCGAATGCCATATGGCATGGTCCTTACACACCTCACTCGCTTCTTTAACATTTATAATCTTTTTCATATAAAATTTTGTTTAAAAAATATCCTTAACACCAAAGAGGATTTGTTTGGCAAAAAAATATTAGGAATGGTATAAATAAGCCTTTGTTCTCCTTTTACTTTGATGGGTGGCTGGGTGAACCTCTTTAATTTCACACGTAGATAGATGGTGCTTGTGTTGTGCATCGCACTCGGTGAGTAATTTATTTGGATTTAGCTTTGCATGACTGTTCTAACACATGGTTTCCGGCTGTTATGATCAAGGAGCTTCATCAAATATGACGAATAAGTTAAGTCGTTAACTTGTGACTCACTTTATGAAGATAATATGATGCATGATTAACGTATTTTGTTAACTTATTAATAATACTTTTTATGGAATAACTTGGGTTAAATGTGATAGTTGCTATAATGAATATTTTCTGGATATAATATCCGCCCTGTGCCTTTAAGGGTACCCTGTACCTTTTTTTTTAACTTTTTTCCTCGATGGGAAAATTATATTCATCCCTAATTTTGAGGTATCACATCAAAGACACGTGACAGGACAACTATATCTAGTTGTATCATCTAGCGGATGTTTAATTAATGAAACCAAACTATGTATTGCTTTATTTAATTTTGCACGGAATGGTCTGATACTATCTGTATATAACTTCATCTTTCATAACACTAAATTCAAATGAAACGTATTTCAACTAACATTAAGGTATAAAATAATTATAATTTTAAACTGGCGTAGTATAGGTATTTGTTTTTAAAACTTGTGCCGAACATGATTGAATTTTCCTTGAAGCGTGGTAACTATATTTGGCTGAATGTGGTTCAAAGAGAACTCTGCCCACCCTTTTCCCTAGACCCTTTCAGGGATCGCGGGCGTGATAGTACCTATAATTAAAATAACAATATATAATAATGACTGCCTCGTTGGTCTAGTGGTAGCAACTGCCCAAGAACTAAGAGGACCTGGGTTCAAATCCCGTGTCAGGCCAAAATTTGGGGCTGGGTATATATTGAAATTACTTAGTGACAGCCCGGAGTCAGGAAGTTGGCGGTTTAATCACCCCCGCAAAGCACATTAAGCTGTTGATACTGCGCCTGGCCTCTCTCCGGTCATGTTGAATTGCCGTCTCACCGGATCAGACACCATCACATACATTGTTCTGACTCCGAGTTAGGTAGTTTAAGCACTTGTATTACGGATATCAGAATCAACAGATATGTATATAACAATATGCTCTCGTCCCAGGGTCCAATCGCCGAAGAAGTCGAGTCTTCAGCAGCGTCTGTCCCGCAGCGCCAGCAAGTTCGCGGCGAGCTTCCAGGGCGGCGCGCCGCACGCGCAGCCCATCGTCACGGTGTCCAACCCGGACGACATGAGCTCCAGCCTGCTGCGGGGAGACTCCGACAGAAGCCCTGCAGGTACCTATCTGGCGCATAGACGTTCTAATGATGTTTGGACCAAACTCTGACTACCTTCATATTTTTAATTCTATGATTTTCCGATAATATTTTCATGCGAAATTCAAGAGTCCCAATTATGTAGTTTTGACTTGGGGGTAGTCGGAGTTTGGTTAATGGCACATGACGTCACTGGAAAACGTTTGCGAACCGTGTAGCTATGACCTGAGGTGTGGTGACCGGTGTTTCGTACATGCCACTTTTGATGTTAAACGTCTTCAAACAATGTAGTTACGGTTTATAATATGAAGGTCGTGTGATTAGTGATTTAACACGGGTTTGTTTCGAGTAATTTGTTGAAGGTTGCAGATACATAAAAAAAATTAAGAAATAATTCACAAAAATATGTTACTCACATATTATTGTCGCCACGTACACAGGTAACATCAATCCGTCGGTGAACTTCTTCGGCAACTTCAAGGGGTTCTCCCTGACGCCGATGGACAAGAACGCGCCCGCCGAGGCCGAGCCGGAGGCCGGCAAGCCGAGGGTCGCCGACGTCGCCAAGAGCGCCAAGGTACCGTTGAAAAGTGTCACCATTGCTACTTTATAAAATAAATAGTAATAATGTACTTACGGCGTCTTGCAATTGAAATAATTAAGAAGTCGTTTTTTGATATTTTCCAGATCACGCCCGTCCATCGCAGCGGGAGCAACAGCCAAAACATAGCGAGTCAGGGCGCCCCGAAGAGCGTGCTGCGCGCCGCGCCGCCGCTACCGGTCGTGCCGGCCGCCGCCGCCAAGCGCGCCTCGCCCGCCGCCCCCGCGCGCCTCGCGCCGTCCGCCGCGCCGTCCGCCGCCCCCGCGCCCTCCGCCGTCCCGCCCGCCGCCGCGCCGCCGCGCCCCGTCATCTCCAGCCCCATCCTGGAGGCCTCCACCTGCACCGCCAAGGAGCTCATCTCGCCGCTGCAGGGGTCGCGCACCCTCGCGCGCGCCGCGCCCGCCGCCCCCGCGCCCGCCTCCCCCGGCGCGCGCCGCCCGCTCAGCATGCACGCGCCCGCCGGCCCGCAGAAGCCGCTGCCGGACGAGCCGCGCAAGGTGCGCGAGGGCATCTCGCTCAACCGCATCGCGTCGTTCCTGCGGCCGGACCGGCCGCGCGACCGCAACCCGGTCGAGCGCAGCCACTCGCTGCCCAAGAACGCGGCGCACCAGACGCACCAGGCGCACCAGGCGCAGCAGGCGCGCGCGCGCGGCGCCGGCCCGCTGCGCGCGCTGCAGATATCGAACCCGATCCCGCAGCGCGACATCGAGCTGCCGGCGGGCGCCGTGCCCGTGGCGGCCGGCGGCGAGGAGAGCCGCGCGTTCGTGGCGCGCGCGCAGAGCATGCGCGCGCCGGCCGCCGCGCGCGCCGCGCTGCCCGGCTTCGGGTCGGTGCGGCTGGCGGCGCGGCCGGCCTCGGTCGTGGGCCGGCCGACCGCGCCGCCGCCGCCGGCGCCCGCCGACCCGCCCTCCGAGTACCAGAGCCCGAAGCCGGCCGCGGAGGCGCGCCCCGTCGACTACGTGGACTGCGTCGAGGAGCAGCCGGCGCCGCTCGCGCACATCGACGAGGAGGCGAGCGACAACATCTACGCGGTCATCGAGGAGAGCCCGGAGCGGCGCGCGCCGCAGCCGACGCGCACGCCGCCGCGCCCGCCGCCCGACGGGTACATCGCGCCGCGCCCGCTGCCGCCGCCCTCGGGCAGCACCGACAGCATGGGCCTGCTCGGGGAGATCGTCGACGAGATCCAGAATAGGAACTTCGACTCGATCTACTCGGCGTCGACGCTCTCGCGGCGGAAGGGCGGACGGAAATCCGACGTCGAGGGCGCGGACGAGACGTACTCGAACGCGGACGCGTGCCGGCCGGCCGAGAGCGTGTACGGCGACTCGGGCGCCAAGTCGACGGCGTCCACGACCAGCAGCGGCTACCTGCACCCGTCGGCGGTCAACGTGCCCGCGCCGCCGGCGCCGCCCTCCCCGAAGGCCGGCTCCAAGATACCGACGTTCGCGCGCCAGGTCACGCCGCCCGGCCTCCGGAACACCTCCACGTTCCGGGGCGTGCCGCAGTCGCCGAAGGTCGCGACTCGCCCCGCGACGCAGAAGATGTCGAACAGCCCCGACGTGGTGTCGTGCTCGGTGGCCGACGCGAAGAGCGGCAAGGCGCCCGACGTGGTGAACAACAACAAGCCGACCGAGACGCCGCGGCTGGCCGTCAAGCCGACGGTCGTGGTGAAGCCGAACGACAACCGGCCCCCGCTGCGGCCGGCGCCGACGGTCGACAAGAAGCCGCTCCCGAAAACCACGCCGACGCTCAAACCTGTCAACTCGTCGTCGAATCTGAAACCGACGGACAAAGCCCCGGCGGGTAGGGTGACCGCGAAAACGGACTCGAACGTCAAAGCGCTCGCGGACAGTTTGAACAAGAACAAACCGAAGGTGGTCCCGAAGCCGACCGCGCTGGTGCAGCGCGCGGACTCGGCGAAGTCCGCCGCGCCGAAGCTGGCGGCCAAGCCCTCGAACGTGGCTAGTCTCCAGCAGAAATTCGAAAATAGAAAATCGCTAGGCAAAGAAATAACGACTGGAAAAAAATAGCGTTTAATTAGATAGAACATATTCTGAAAATTATTTTTGTAATCATTTGTGACGATCGAGTGATTACGTTCATCGTTGGGATGGGCGCTTTGCCTCGGTGTAGGCGCGTTTTAATACAAGTTTTGCTATGTGAGTAGAGCTTCAAGTGTGTCATTATGCGCTCAAAGATCGTAGAGCGGGAGAATGTAGCGGTGCGCGGTGAGACAGAGATAGATAGAGTAAAGGATACATATGTAGTCACTGCGAGAAACCAAACAGGGACTCGTCTCGTTTAACACTGCCAGTTTTGGAAGCCCTAATTAATCTGTATGCTGTGAAGTTATTCTTAAGCCAAGCATACTTACTAGCGCTTGCAAATAATTAAAATTGTGATGATTAAAAAGATTGTCACTAAGACGTTGATGAAACTTCAAACGTAATTAAAATTGAAAGATTAAATTAACATCATAAGAGATTAATTTTATTTTGATACCAAATAAATTCCTTCTATAGAAAACTTTGTCACGTGCCTTTGTTTAGGAAACTGTGACGTCAATAAAATCCTCTTACAATGACCATGTAAGAGTCCTATGTCTCAATACACGGAATTAAATACATTAGCTTATTACATGTGATTATGTGAGGTAAGTGACCGTTGAAGTTGATTTTATTTACTAATAAAATGGTTTGTATTTACAAAACATTTTCGGTAATTAATTAATATGTACATTGATTGATTGAGTCTTTATGATGATTTTTCTAAGGTTTCCAAGAATTATTTAAGTAATTAACTGCTTGCAGTGTATTAGAACGAACGAACATTTGGTATCTACAAATTAATAAAAAAAATGTTTGATAGTTCTGGCTAATAAGGAAAACAAAACAAGTTCAAAGAAAGCTATTTTTTTGCTGGTAATTATTTTGCAGAAGTCGATTTAATGGTATAAATTTCTAGTCGGTAATTGTATTGAAAAGCCATTTTGTGTACTCAAATATTTTCGTAGCTTAATACTGTTTACGTAGAAGTATAATTTTCTTTGTATCTTATTGATACATCCTTCGAAATGATAATAAAGCTTCCCTAAAAGGGTGATTCGTAGTTACGGTGAAATGGAACAGGGGCGCTAATTGTGTACATGCTATTTGCGTTTATAATTCCGATTCATCGACCCTATCCGACTTCGTTTAGTTAATTATTTACAATAAGTATAATAAACTTTTTATTTTATTCATATACACATACACAGTATGTGTACTTTTGACTTTTAATATTTCACTTTGGTCAGTATTTCGTTTATAAACAACGGAATGGGAAATTTTATGTGTGAGGATCTAGGGTTCGCATTTAGAATATTATTATGCATATTAATCATATGCAGTATAATATCAATTACATCAATATATTGATGATCTATATAAGGCATGGAATATACCTCAATCATATCGATCGCTGTGAATATATTCGAGTCAAGAGTATATCTACCGTATGGCAACAATAAGATGTGGAACATTTATATAATTTGTCACAAGTTATTGCATTTTCCGTATTTTGGTAAGTGATGAAGTGTTCATGTGTTAAATGAATTAGGACTTTATTGCTTCAGTATGAAGTGTATTTTTGTATTACACACTTGTTCGGGGCAAGGACAGAGGAACACATAACGAATTGATAATTATAAAGTTTAATTCTATATGAGTTGCTGTCCAAAATTAAAGTCACATATTTACATTGATCCTAGTATACACACAGCACTAGCGGCCTAGACAACATGTTATTAGAATTATTGCAGTTCATTGTACATACTGAGAGTCAAGTCATATTTACAATAATACATTTAATATAAAATAGATACAATGTTTAACAGTGTAAGTTTAGTCCTGTTCAAATGATGTTGCTCAATAAAGTAGAATGCTATATGGAACAGTCTCGCATGTATTTATCAATTCGTTTTGTGTCCCGCTATAAGTCTGCAGTGTGTTAGTAGAATGCCTATGCATTAATAAATACGATCTCTGTAAATATTCGTATGGTTTCATATTCCTTAGTGATTAAAAGAACAAAAATGTAAAGTGTCTTACGTGAAAAAAAAGTTTATTTGTATTTTTTATATATATAAAATAGTTAGTATTTGAGATTTTTGTAAAATATAGTTGTAAGATTCTAGTGTTGACGCTAAATATTTAATTTGTAGTAATTTAGGTACGTTCAGAGAGATTTCAAAAAAGTGGATGTGTTGAAATTCACTTCGTTGGAATCATTCTCTTAATGTGGAGTTATTTTTCAGATGGATCATTTTATACCTATTCTGGTGCTAAATCATTGTGTACGCTTCAGTATGTTACAGTTCATCTATATTTTTGTATAGAAGTTTAACAGATTAATAAATATGTTTAAGGGACGCTACGACGCCTTTCCCCGGGACGTTTTTCTCTTAACAAAATATAAACAATAGGTTTGTTTGTATTGACATCATTTAATAGCTGATTGTTCAATAGCCGGATATAAAATCCAATGTCATAAGTAAAATTTCTGAGACAAGTTCAAGTTGGTCTGAAATAATTTATCAAACGGTTATTTTTTATCAAATCGTTAAAAATTCAGCCTTTTCATTAGGAGAAGCTATGTCAACTAGTGGACGAGAATAGATAATGATGATGGATGATCTAATTGTTATGGTAGTATGACCCGTTGACTAAAATTTATAAAATTTATGTTCTGTACAAATAAATTATCATGCCATTTTTTGCAGGACATTAATATAATTAGTGACGCACTTGCATAGATTGATTTGTATTATACTTCAAGTAATAGATATAAAGAAATAGACCAGTTCAAATGATATATTATTATATGAAGAGTGTGAATGATATAGGGCTATGTATATTTTAAGTCTGTGAATAAATATGTATCACACCGGTGAAGGTATTGCGCTGTTAAGGCTATATATAGATAGCAAAATATATAATATATACAACACATATATGTTGTTAAGAGAAAAACGCTCAAAAGCTGTTTTAATAGTATTTGATAATAGTAACAGTACGTGCATAATATTCGTCCAATAATTGTTACTTCACTGCCAGGTCGCGGTCGGTACAAAACAAATGGTGCTTTCACATCGCAAAGAGATAGTTAACAGACAAGATACTTATGGTTTAAATACGTTAATCAAACAAATAATAAAGTGCTGTAATTTAACTAAAATGGTCATTGGTCAAGGTGTGTTTCTAAAGCGTTAAACTTTAAAAGTACTATTTTTATGAGCCAGAAGTCTAAAGCTATATTTTTGATGATAACATTTCGATTTTATTGTCAATTGAATTAAAAAAGTCCGGTTTTACACAAAAGTTGGTGATAGTGTTATCTGACCTATTTTCTACTTCAAATTATTACAAATTATTAAAAAATGTTCTATTGAATTTTAGAAATACACCTTCAAGCTTTAGTTTAAGTTCGTGGCGGTTATTTTGTATACAATTTATAAATCTCATAAACAACATTGTTATTTTTGATGACAGTAAGTAATAACTTGGATAAAAAAAAGTAATAGATAGCAATGTAAGTGATTTTTCTAAATTGAAGACTGATTTCTGTAAGATTTTGTGCATTACTAGATGACAATCGGATTTGTGATTTATTTATTAACCAAATTTTGATCTTACTGGACAATTGAAACAGCTTAATTTTTTTAAATAGAAGACAGTTTTAACAACTACCCTACTTTTCCTTGTAATTATTATTTATTTAATCTAAATATGTAGTTTTAATAATACATAGCTTTAGAAACGAGTTGTGTTCCAATTAGTGCTTACACCAGTGCTTTTGCTATGACGATTGTGATGGCAAAACTGTTATATATTGTGACGGAGGTGATAGATAGAGAAGTACATATAAATAATTGTAAATATAACCAAAGAAATTTATTTAAGAACATTTCGCGGGCTCTTTGAGCGTGTATCGAATTCGCATGGCGGCTGTGGGCAGCATGAATATTAGGTATTCCGTATTGATCTGTTAAAGAGACGGTATGAAATACGAAACAAACATGTTTGACCTCAGGTCACTTGGACTGCGAGTATAATGTTGTATGCAGGGCCGGATCGTGAGTTTAGGGGGCCCTGGGCTAGTACTACTTAGGGGCCCACCTAATAAGTAATAATAATAAGTATAAGACGTACACTTGAATTAGATAAATGAATTGAATAGGTTTGATTAATCGCAGGATTCGCAGGGCTGAAAAACGTTATAACATTATCGTCTATTTTTGACTTTGACTTGACTTAGCTTGGGGCCTTTTGAATCCACGGGGCCCTGGGCTGAAACCCTAAAAGCCATATGGTAGATTCGACCCTGGCTGTATGAACTATACTCGCAATCCGACATTCTTTAGCGTCTGTGTGCGAAATTTATGAGACGCCAAAATATATTTTTAATAATGTGCGCCGGCATATTATCCGGGCCCTGTCGCCCTAGGGCGGCCCTGCGGTATGCCAGCAATGAAACAATTTGAGCCTTTTCATTGCACTGCCACAGATACCTTTGTTTCTCAATTGATTTATTAAAGAAAAATAAGAGCAAATTTTTGGTGTCTATTCAGGGGAAATCCCCATCTTGGTAGATTTATCTAAGGGGGTTATTCTTTAATCTAAATAAATAAGGGGGTTATATTTTTATAAATTTTAGTTATTTTAAGAAATTTTAGTAAGTAATATACAATAAAGCTTTCGTTGAGAAACTTTATTTTTAAGCCTATTTGGAGTGAGTGTTAATATGGTAATCAATATCCGTAAACACAAAGATAAAAAAAATATATTTATTTTAAATTTAAATGTACCTAATTCGATATCACTACTTGAACATGAAGCGACTTTTTTATGTTTGCATAACATTTTTATTCAAGAGTAACCTCCTCAGAAAAATGTTTGAAGAATTATTGACATTCGATACGCAGCTTAATTACAACTTTATGGTAGCTATTTGGTGGATAATACGTATAAATAGCTTTTGCAAGACTGTGAGACATGTTTTACAAAATTATTTCGGTTGCGCGTAAGTTAGTGGTAAGATAATTTTCGAATTGTTAAAGTAACAAAATGAATAATCGAAGAATGAATAAATGCGATACAATATTGAATTCTGTTTGATTTTTAATAGGTATATCTTTACCTTACAAGATTAACACATGCCATCCATACTAACATTAAGTTCAAATGCTCAACTGATTAAGTGTTTGCTGGTAACGTGTTCACACACAGGAATTAATTTGAACCCTTCATTTTTGGGCCCTAGAGGACAATCCTCATAGTAAACAAAAAAAATTTAAAATGAGCAAACAAATTTTTTACTTCAAAATAGCCAATCAGCTGGTTAACTTTTGTAGGAAAGTAAAAAAAAAACTATTTGCTCATTTTCTAGGAACCTATAAATAGGTTCTTGTGAAAAATAAATTAAGTAAGTAGATAAGAAGTTTCGCATAAACACGGACCAGTAAAAAAAAAAGACCGGCCAAGTGCGAGTCGGACTCGCGCACGTAGGGTTCCGTACCAATATACATCTAAATAAATGTTTTTCTTTATTCTTTATTATATTTGAGTTGATTGAATGAAAGGTAAAATGCGGTTTACGTACGATAACGTATTAAAAAAAAACTCATTATTAGATCTCGTTCAAACCAATTTTCGGTGGAAGTTTGCATTGTAATGTACATCATATATTATTTTTACATTTATCATTCCCTTATTTTATATGTTACGGAGGGGGGGGGGGGGGGGGGACATTTTTCCACTTTGGAAGCGTCTCTCGCGCAAACTGTTCAGTTTAGAAAATTTTGAAGACCTATCCATAGATACCCCACACGTATGGGTTTGATGAAAAAAAAAAAATGAGTTTCAGTTCTTAAGTATGGGGAACCCCAAAAAGACATGACATGACGAATCCATATGGGTTCCGTTTTTTGCCATTTGGCTACGGAACCCTAAAAAGGACTACTTTGTCCTATTATAGCGTGAAGCCACGTTTAATCATTGAGTCAGATACTTATGGTTTCCAAAAATCGGATCTGTCATTTATAGCGCTTATTATGTCAATGTGTGAGGGAACTTGCGTGTCAAGTTAAAGCATCTGAGGAGCTTCAATGTCTAATAAGTGGTGCGGAGTCCTTCTTTTTTTACTAAGTGTGTAATAATATCAATTCGGAAAACTACTAGTATAGCGATTAGCGATACATTTATTACCGTATGCTCTCAAAGTACCTATATTGAAAACTCCGTATTTATAGATAGAACGCTTGAAAAACAGACAATGTGCTGCATCACGCTGCACAATACTCTTTGTTCGAGATCCGGTTTAATAAATATATCCCTATCTGTTATTTATCAGTGATAAGAAATAAATGATAGTTAGTAATCACATTGACACATTGCAAACAGATTTCCCAGATAATTTCTGTAAGGATATTAAAAATATATATTTGAGTAGAATAATAATAAATAAGTAGAATAGATTAATTTAATCAACAAAATTCAGTTTCCGTACGCAATCATTAAATGCAACCTATTTGCTATGTGTCAATGTGTATATTATCTATCATTTATTTTATCTAACAGCTAAAGGTATAGGTATATTTCATTGACCGGATCTTAGACTTTAAGTTGTTTTTGTCGACTAAAATAATTCATTAATTCGAGGTACGCAAAAGATTGCAAAAACTCATTTGCTTAAATTATACGGACCAGGAATAACATAATGTGATTGATTCTTTTTACACCTAACACCTCTGTTTTAGGTTTCCTTTACAAAAATAATTTTATTTTTGCTTGTCTCGTGACATAACAATCGAATAGTTTACCATTGCATTATTCAACCACAGACAAAGCGTTTACTAACAATCATAATAGTCTATGCATTCTTTGTTTTATGGGGATTTCCCTTTTATCGATTGTAGCTTGTATACGTATTCGTAAACTAGTTGATGATAAGAATTTATAGGAATTGGAATTACTCAACAGCGGAATAACAGCCGTTTCACACGTCATCAATTAGTGCATTGGTAACAGGTAAGTAATTCATATCATTCTATTGTTTTAATCAGATTGTTAATGATATAGATTAAATTATCAACGTTTACAAACTTTCTATGTATAAACATCGAAGAAATGTAAAATGTTATGGAATTGAAAAAGTACCTATTGGCGATAATAAATTATTATTACATATTCTTTTATAGTCTATTAGTACTTACCATAACATCTTATCATTTTTTATTTGTTGGTAGGTAGATTTTTTTTTTTTTTTAAATACGAAATATAAGGTGTGCAGAACTGTTCTCGTGGTATTAAAGATTTTCTTCGGGTATCTATCTGTTCGCTACATTATTCATATGATGAATACGCGTTTGTTCTGTGTCTGGGTGTTAATATCCAATATTTAAGTATATATTTGTAATACCACTGTTGATTCTGATATCCGTAACACAAGTGCTTAAGCTAAGTATGTGATGTAGTCGGGATATTTTTATTTATTTATTTATCCATCTTTTCAGACGAACATGAAGCGTAATTTCCACAAGAACACAATTCTGGTCGGCCACATCGACTGGTTCTGCCTCGCGTGCGCGTGCGCCGGCGCCGGGGAGGCGGAGGCACTGAGCCACCTCCAGGAGCCCGATCACGCTAAGAACTTGGTGACCGCCCAACTTGTCGACAAGTATAAAGAGGACAACATCTTAAAGGTTAGTAAGTATGTCGTAGTATGTGGATGAAGTCAAGAAATATATAAGTAAGTATCGCCACTTCAAAGTTCCCCTAGCCAAAAGGAAAAATCTCAATTAGGCTTCTCTAGTGCCTGTCTGTCTGTAACCTAAATAATCTGTAATTTATCAAAAAAATATAAACCCGACTATTATGATTTAACACTTCAATTCCTTAACGTTACCGTAATTACGGGCCCGTCTATGTTACATCTAAATGACAACGTGCCGTAGGTACTAAATGTAAATGTATTAATGCTGTCTGTTACATATTTTTGCAATTAGTTAGACTCTTTAGCTCGGGGATATCCCGATAATTAGATAATATTGTAATTTTGTATTAATGTTATTGTTATGTAACCTAAATATGAGAGAAAATAAATAAATAATTTATTTTAGCTTATTAGGTACTAAAGGTGCGATGAGTACTTACAGATAAACGTTTATCTTTATGATGTTTGTCTTAATATATTTGGAAGTCGGAAGATAGGTAAATGATATTCTGATGTTTAGGACTAAACATTTTTATCACAATGATGTTTAAATTCAATAAATTCATTGAATGTCATGTATTTATAGTATGCTTAATAATATGCTTTGCTTGATGTCAGACCCACTTTGTATAAGGTGAGGTTTAAAGCGACTTAAATATTTGGCTCCTATGGAGTAGGTTTAGCTTGGCACTTAGGTACTCATCATTTGCATAAAAGACGTGACGTCGATTGCCGACGCGATTAATTGTTAAATAACCATAGTATTAACAGTACCTATATTGTTCTCCCATATAAAAGTAGATTATGTCAATCCGAGTTATGATAGGTTCCATCGGGAATCCCTCGGTATCAACACTTGGATGTAACCTTGAATGTATTGTAAACTATTTTGTATTTAGGTACGTCTGAGAACGGGTCAAATGGGTAAAACGCGACAATATAACGAACTCAAACTATTACTATTTCAGGTTAAGCAGCGCTACTACTGTGTGTACTGCAACGCAGTATTCCGGACAGCGACCAAGGTGACCCTGCATATAGCTGATGTAGCTCATAAGGATAATAAGGGCGCCTTCCTCCTACGGCGGGAAGGCGGCGCAATCGTCTTCCGCGACCTACTCCTGGATGGGTGTGCTTGGCACGGCATCGTGGGGGACATGTGCGCGGTCTGCAACGTAGAGTTCGAAGACGAAGCCGAACATAAAGACGAGTCCATTCACCTCTTTAATCTTGCCAAGAGTAATGTGGGGTTTGGTGTCAAGGACATTTATCGTAAGGTGAGTTCATTATTTACTACACAGGTCTTACAATTTAAAAATACCGCGTGACATTTACATTCGCGCTATTTCTAAAAAACTACTGCACTTACCTCTAAACTGTTGTCAATGTTCGACAGGCTTTTTGTTTGCCCCGTGAACCCTGGCAAATCATGGGTTTGAATCAAATTTAAAATCATGTTGTATAAATCAACCTCTATCTTTCAAATCTCCGAATTATTTTTCGGAATCTGATGCGGCATGTTAGAAATCTTTCTTTAAGTAAGTGTGTTAAAAATTATACTTACTTTCTCTTTTTTAGATTGACGCCACTACATTCCAATGCATAACGTGTAATACTGTTTTACCTTTGCAAGATTTAAATGCACATTTCGAAGAATTAGAACATAAAAATGTTTTATTAAAATGCGCAAAAGCTTATCTGGACTTCCAAAAAGAGCAAGAACTGTTGACGACGAAGAATATAAGCAAGGGTAACAAAACAAGTTCTAATTGCATAAATGAAGATAGCTCTGACAGTAGCAGTGAAGGTTTCAAATCTGCTGAATGTTCTAGCGATGAATCTTACAGTGCTTTTATGAACAAAAAGTATACTAAAGAAGAAAATAAAATGAAAATATTAGAGTCAGTTACATTTTTCGAGAAAAGCGAAGTAAATATTAATTTTGAAAGTGAAACGGCCTTTTGTAAGAAATGTTTGGGAAATGTTATTTTTGATTTCAAAGCCATTGAGGAACACATCGATGAGCATAAAAGGCACCCAAAAAATCGAGACGTAGGATACGTTCCGTTTCAGTGTGAGGTTGATATGAAAGTCAATAATCAAGATAGACAGCCACCAAATGATTGTAAAACGCCAACTTCTGCTATTGAATTTCCTACAAAGCCCACACGACCAGACGTAAACCAAAACGTTTCAGATAACGCACAAGACTTGGAAAGTACGCCTCCAAATGTTCAAAGTCCATCAAATTTTGCGGCGGATAATGAAATAACATATAATAAAGGCAACAATGATGCTTACTGCCGTGTTTGTGGAACTAGACTTCCAGCTAACTTGAAGTCTATGGAAGAACATGTAGCTGGATACCGTCATAAAAAAAAAATGAACAAGCAGGAAATGTTTAAGAGCAGTACTGCAACATTTACTACGCGCAGTGGAGGTAAAATTACGACCAAAGACTTTGTAAAAACTCTTTACCACATTGTACAAATGAATATAATTGAAGAAACTGTAGTGAACATGAAATTTTGTATGCCGACATTAAGTTTCCATTTGATTACAAAACTTGGCGAGCGGCTGCGGTGCCAAGCGTGCGAGGAGAGCTTCATGAGGTTCGAAGCGGAATACCACAGAAAACTATTCACACACAGAATGGCAATAGATAAAATATATGTTATAACAAAGTACGAGTCTGAATTTGTAAGAGAGGTAAGTCCTTTGAACATCCCTAAAATCTTCTAAAATTGGGCTTTAAAAATACCTATTAACTCTTATTTGGAATATGTAGCACGAAGGTAAGGAAGTTTCTTTTTTTTTTTTAAATAAGTGCCTTTTAATGTCACTAAGTTGTGTTTACAAAACATTACTTTTAAAATTGTGTGTTACTGAATAAATTATTTTTCTTTTTTTCTTTTTTTAAAGTAACAACAAAGATTTGAACCACCAGACGTTTGTGATGTTTAGGGTGGAAACGGCATTTTGTGTCTCATTTAACTTGTTTATCCAAAACATTTTTTGTAATCCCGTGATATTAAGGAAGCTGAGAAACCACTTCATGTAATTAATGGACGCTTAAATTGGATTGTGATATGGATATCAGATTTCACAGTGGTATTACAAAAACCTTTTCGTAATACCGTATATACTACGTAATACCTACCGTATAACTTCGTATATACTATGCAACCTGAAAACTGTTCGTACAAAATCGTTAATATAATATATTGTAATATATTTTATGCCATGTTATTTTTGACCAAACATGATTAAATAAAGTAAACCTTGCTAAAAACAGTGCTTGCAAGCGTTGCGCACGCGTGAGACTCGCTGTACGGTGACCACACTTCATGATTGATATTGAATTTGTTTTGACGATTTATAAGTGCTTTGTTGAAGCCTATATAAATAAATAAAGATCATTTAATTTTAATAAAAAAATTATAATTATATCTCATGAACTCATGGAGAGTTCATGAGATATAATTATATTTTTTTTATACTAAACTTAAATGTAAATATTTGAGCTGTTTTGGTTTTCGTATATACTAAAAAAAGCCATGTCTGGGTGTAAATATTTAAATATACAGAACAAACACAAGTATTCGTCACACGATTGTTTTTTCTGGGTGGGGATCGAACTCACTGATTTTGGCGCAAAGGACAAAGTCCCTACTTAATAGACTACTGGCCCATGTCCAAAATGGATGGGTCATATGAACCACCAGGTGACGTATATAGGACGATATAAGAGCATAAAATAATAAGATTCAGCACTATGCCGTCACTTGTAAGCTGTCCAACTGGGTGCTGGTGAGAATTGAAAAGTGCCTGTAGAGTGAGTACATTTTGGTCATTTATTTTTGTACGGCATTTTGACCATCGATAGATCCATGAAAAATAATATGAAAGCGCGCAGTGCCGTACAAAAATGGTGCGCCACAAAGTCGGTAAAACTTTTTTGATTTTCTGACAATTTCCAGGGTAAATTTGGTCATTTGATTCTGTACGGCATCAGTTTCATACTGTTTCAATACAGCTTCTAATCCATTATTCCGCAACGCCGTACAAAAATCATGCGACAAGGGGAAAAAATCGAGGGTTGCAACCCCCTCTTTTTCCGTGGTCCGGGGGGTGATTTGAAAAAGTACGGCTTCGGTTCCAAAACATTATCTAGCACTCAAAAGTACTATTAAAAATAATGCCGTCAAAAAATTATTGTTCCTTTGAATGTATATTAATATTTATATTAATTTCATGGTATACTTGATTGATAAAGCTGTAAAATCATTTGACTCTGTACGGCAACTTTTTTTTTAACATGATATTGTAAAATACAATTGTTATATAGTACTGCCGTCTAAAAGAAACTGTTCTAAAAAAAATAAGAGAGAATAGTTACAAAAACTGAAATTCCTCAAATTATTGCAAAAGTTTAAATATTCATAGATTAATAAAAAATAGCAATTTTCTACATTTTTCCCTTGTTTTAAATAGTATTAAGATAAATAAATTAGAAAAAAAATATGCCGTACATTTTAATGCAGACCATATCTTTTAGGCTGATGAAAATGACGCTACCATTTTAAGGGTGTAGGTCTTTATGGCCATCTGATACTGTACGGTATTAATATATTTTTGAAGAGAACTATTGATAATATGATAAAATCATTATGACGTCTAACTGAAGTGAAAGGGTGTGTATATAATTTCCAAGAATTGAAACTGTAAATCCCAGTATTAACAGTTTTGTAAACTTTTTGGTTTAATATATACTTCATCAACAAAGCATATGTATGTCGGCTTGTTGAATTCTCGAGCGATCCGATAATTTGAGAAACGATGAGAATTTGCTCCCGGGTTCCCTTGCCTTTTATAAAACCGGCTTGTTCTAGCGCAATTTCTCTGGACAAATATGCTTTCAGTCGTTCGTTTATAATATGCTGTATTATTTCACTTGCGTGTGTTATTAGGGTAATGAGTCAAAAGTTGCCACATTTCTTTGTTGAACCCTTTTTATGCAGAGGAACGAAAACTGTGTAAGCCCATTCTGAGGGCCATTTGCCTGTGAGCCATATCTTGTTGCAGATGGTGTTGAAGATAAGATAGCCATGTTCTCCCATTGCTCGAATAGTTTCGATTAGGATGTCATCTTGCCCTGTGGCTTTACTATTCTTAATATGTTGAATAGCGGCTTTTACTTCTGATTCAAAGATACCAGGCTCTAACAAATCATTCGTAGGCTCCGTGGATGTAAAATTACTAAACGTCGTAACAGAACGTGGCTCCGTAAGCGATAATGTAAATTATATTTATTTAATATTTTTATTACTTTTTTATCAATATAAACTTTCAGATTTGTACGGCATTAATCTTTATAAATTATTGCATTAAGTACCAAAAAAATATCTAAATGCCGTATAAAAAAATATCGTCATGAATTTCAATTTACATTTCGTTAAGTATATGGATTTTTCTTACATTTCGTTCTATGGATTTTTCCTGAGTTTTTTTCCCTACTTTGGACCAATGAAAATGTACGGCATGTAAAAAAATATTATCTATGCATAAAATACTTTCAAAATAAATTAATTTTATGTTGTGTCACATCACCCCCCGGACCACGGAAAAAGAGGGGGTTGGAACCCTCGATTTTTTCCCCTTGTCGCATGATTTTTGTACGGCGTTGCGGAATAATGGATTAGAAGCTGTATTGAAACAGTATGAAACTGATGCCGTACAGAATCAAATGACCAAATTTACCCTGGAAATTGTCAGAAAATCAAAAAAGTTTTACCGACTTTGCGGCGCACCATTTTTGTACGGCACTGCGCGCTTTTATATTATTTTTCATGGATCTATCGATGGTCAAAATGCCGTACAAAAATAAATGACCAACATGTACTCACTCTACCGGCACTTTTCAATTCTCACCAGCACCCAGTTGGACAGCTTACAAGTGACGGCATAGTGCTGAATCTTATTATTTTATGCTCTTATATCGTCCTATATACGTCACCTGGTGGTTCATATGACCCATCCATTTTGGACATGGGCCAGTAGTCTATAATGCGCCATCGAGCTAGTCAATGTGATAGCTAGTGATAGTAAATCTGTATAATCATTGCAGGTCAGGCCAGGTCTATTCCACTGCGGATTCTGCAGCATGCTGGAGGCCGGCGAGACCAGTCTGGATGATCACCTCCGCAGCGAGGAGCATCGGAAACAGCGGGCCTTGATGGCGGCGAACCTCGCCTTCCATTTACCTAACATTCGCGAGTACCAGCATGAGCAGGCGCAAGAAATGTTTTGGCAAAGGATGTTCGGTAGAATGCCGTTCTTTTAAGATCGCCTTTCATAAATTACATCTATAAAGTTATTTTCATCTTGTATGAGTGTTATGTTGGCAGTGAAACGCAAAGTCAAAGACGTTGTAGTTATTATGTGTAAGAGATAAATTTCAATTTCAATTCAATTGCTTTTTATATCGTTGTATGTAGGTACATATTAGACTTGAAAAGTACGCATTTATGCTAGATTTAACCTGTTAAATAATATCATGATATTAGAATGAAACAGAAGAAATCTGGTAATTAAATGTTACTTATGCAAAATACAACATCAATCAATATAGTATTTAACACATTTTTGAAACCACTTTCACAGTATAAATAGGAAAGCACAAAGCAAGCAGTAAAAGAAAAATAGTTTGATATAAAGATAAAACCCCATTTTGAAAATTAATAAAATGTATTTATTACTTACAGATAATTTTATCAAATTCATTTTTGAAACATGATATTCGTTATTTTAATATGAAGTTGAACTTATTTAACACAATTCTTCAAGTATAAAGTACTATAGTAAAATACCCTATTAAGTGTAATTATTCTATTAAAAAATGGCGTAGTAGACCTTTTCCATACAAAAGATAAGAAAATATACTTAACTCACATTACGTGTTCCGTACATATACATACCTACATACATATAACATAACGCCCATAATCCCCGAAGGGGTAGAGAGAGTCATCCGACATATAACTATCGGATTAGTATTTGTTATTTCCAGATTTTATTGTATATTATTATATTCTTTGTTAATTAACTGTAGTACCTATTACAAACTAGTATTGCCCATTAATAACACTTCGATACAACTATAATTAATTAACTAAATTATAGTAATTTATTAAATTATAGTTGTATCAAAGTAATTAATAAAAAGACTTATTAATGACTTCGATACAGCTATAATTAATAGTTATATCGAAGTCTACTTATTAATGATATAATTATATTGTAATAAGAATATTGAAAGAAAATGGTGTTCTAGTATTTGTTATTACTCACTTATAATTTTGATATAATAAAACTGTCTGTCTAATCCAAAATTTCTTTACATGGTAAACGATTATTATTTATAAGTTTTAAAATTATTTCATTTCAACCGTTTTTTCATTATTTAAATATAACCCCTTGATTGTTAATCGAGATAAACACTTACCAGACGTAGTAGCCGCAAGTAGTTAACAGTGAAATAACATTATAGTGAAATAATGTTATTTCACTGTTAACTACTTGCGGCGATATCTGTTCATATACTACGCTAAATACAGTGAGGTGGGCGTCCATAGAATGTGACGTTCGCAACGTCGTTATAAATATTATTGTGTAGATACCATTTTGCTAGTGTGTTAAAGAAACACGTTTCAATGACTTTAGTATAATTTTCTGAATTATCTCCCAGTAACACTTGTTCTTGCGGGGAATACTTGATATTTGACGGAATATCAAAATAAACCTCGCAAACAAATCTAATAAGCAAAGCGACTAAAAAATTTTGTTTAGTCCGTCAGTTAGATTATAAAAAAATATTGAACACGTATTTTTAATTTGTTTGTCAAACAAACACTGACGAAAGATAGAGTGCATTCATGTTGCCCGTGACGTCACAAGCTCCCACTCCAAAACTTTTTTTTGATGCTCATGTCTTTGTAAAACTTGATAAAGCAAATAATATGTGTATTTTTCTGTATATAACTGACATACTAAATTGAATGATAGTTTTTTGATCCAGTATTCATTCCTATTACCATCACTGACCAAACAAAACGTTAAACTAACTAACTAAACTTCACGCCACTTCCCTAGCGCGGTAGGCAGAGAAACACAACAAAACTCCCAAAATAAAAACGCACATGTTTTAGAAATCAATGGTTTATTCCATTTTAATCACCACTCCATCCCAGTAAAGCGTTCATATCATTATGCTTCAACTGGGTAGGGAGCGATCGGAAATGTAACAATGTATGTCACTTTTGTGACTTTTGTACACAAATACGCTTAATCGTTTCGAGTTCAACTATAGCAAACAGTAGCGCGACCACGGGCCGCGCCGCGACCGGCCGCGCTCGACGGTTATACAACTGATATTAAGAAATACTCCATGACTGAAGAGTGACAAAAATGCTACATATATTTAGATACATTCACTGCAATCATGAGATCACTTATTCATAGATCACACACAAGATAGGTATACTAATGGTATACTACATTATATAAAAGTAACACCAACAGCATCACAGATCAAATAGGTAAATAAATACTAGTCATATACATATTTGGCTCCAATCTTTGAGCAAATTTATACTATAATCCCGAAATCCCCTTAAATTGTCTAACGCCAAGTAGAGCAAGATACAAAAGCTTGGAATACTTAAAATTATTTTAAATAAATAATATTTATCATGGCATACAGCCCCCTTATTTATAAACGCATATTAATATTCATATTTCACGTTTTGTCGCGTTTTGAAATACATAACGTGGAGAAGCGGATAATACATAACGGATAACGATATATCATTTAAATTAGTAGTATGGGAGTGCACTTGAATTCATAACGCATCCAGAAATTAGCTCTCATCATCACAATAACATAGATTTTAAGTGTCAAATGCAATTGTTCTACCAATAACTTTATTGACCAATTAATAAAATATGACTTACGGATAACAATATAGAATATATTTTCATTGGACAATGAAGTAATAGATTTCTATTTCGCCACACTGACTAATCTCAAAGGAGCGTAACATGAATAAGGGCTATCAAGTTTAACCGAGTGTTAAGTTCGGAATTGCTGTTTAAGCTTTATGTAACATATCATAAAACTCTCCAATCTTTATAAGACTATACATAGTATACATAGTAGTATGGGAGCACATAGCTAGCTATATGTAGCTGGCACATAAGATTATAGCTGTACTTTAAATAAAGGGTAAGTAAATATGTTTTTGTACAATCACATACATTGTTTAATGTTTCTACAACAGTCTCCGCAGGAAAACAAGCTTAACGACACCATTATTATCAAGAGTTTGATTATTTATGCTGATTTACAAAAAGTAAATTGACAGACACAGTAACACGAATCTCCGCACTTGAATGTCAATATCATTCGTAAGCGGGGTGGGGTGCGCAAACGTGTTTCAAATGATAACGCAAGCAACAACACCATTGAGTTTGAGTCTCATATTCTGAGAATTTTGTACGTATTTCTGCTCTCCTAATAACATAAACAACACAGAAATTATTGGTTTTCACGAAGATCGACACATTCGCAAATTGTCATCACTATTAAATTACTCACTCTCGCATATTGTAATTTTCGTAGAACATCCCTTTCGTAGATGATCACTTTGGCAGTACGTCATTCACAATCGTATTTTCTCTGTAGTAATTATTTTTAAATATTGTGAATGAATATTAAAGTTACTATCTGCGAAAGTGACCATTTGAGAGAACGACATTGTACAAAAGTTTATTTTCGGGTTGACGATCTGCGTCCAATCAAACCGAGCCAAAGACGAATCGACCACTGGCGCGTCCTCATAGCTCATCGATAATATCACAAGCGCAAACAAAAGTAACAGCCACGAGATGTCCACCCCTCCTCTTTGCAATACTCAACAGTACAAAATGCGTACCTCCCTAACATTTAAAATCATCTGCGTACTTGGTATATATAATATTAGCCGTACCTTAAAATAGCATCAGTCTATTAGAAATGAAAGGTTATTTGTTGTCAGTACGCAATATTACGTTTATTCGTATTTAGGCTGATTTTTCAATGGCCGCATTAAAAATAACGGACTGGATAAATTACAAAACGACTGACTTATAATTTTACTTATAAAACATACCTACAATGTAATTTCAAAATCAGTCATCGGTAATTTTTAACAAGACTATTGAAAGATCAGTCCATCGTTTTATGAGTATAAAGATCAGCATTTAATATTAACTGGTCAAACCAATAGCTTCGTAGCGAGCTCCGAGTCCACGGAATCTTATCACGTTAACAGTATCCGCTCCTTACGCGACGATAACACAACACATACGGGATGTTTAACTTTAGGTGAATTAAATAACTACATTTGTAAACGCGAATATTGTCTAGCTGGGAAACCTTAATTTGGTAAATATTGTCATTATTTTACACCGAGCATGTAATCTACATATAGGTAATAATGAAGTTTTTTATAAGTGTCGTCAAATCGACCTTGTCACTGCTCTATGATTGGTCTATAAAATGTGATGGGTTTATAGCAAGATTCTGATTGGTTGAGGCCTTTGATTAGACATTTTGTCACTAACACAAAGTGACAAAATGCCATATAAAAGTTATAGTTTTTTATTTAACCATTATATAGTTTATATGCTCGATGTTGTATGTCAGATTATATTTACATATACATTCTCTCCTCAAGAAGAGGGCAGTTACTGCATCCCAATCTATAACATGACATGAGGGTTGTATCGAGTTCAGTGATCACGGATCACATCGTCATGTTGCCAGTATTCGTTCACAAAGCAGGATATGCGGACGCGGGCGATACCGTGTACATTGACTAATTTCAATGGTAGCGACTGCATCAACCGCATACAATAGCAGCCATGTATGTATACGTCCACGCCCGCACTAGCACATAAACGAGCACTAAGGCTACGTCTTGACTTATAGCGGGAAGCGGAGCGGAAACGAATAAAATGTGCAATCCGCTACCGCTCCGCCCACCGCTACATTAAAGCCGTAGCCGTATACGAATCCTCCAAAAATAATTCAAGTATAAAGTACTCTTAGTTGTACTTTAACGGCGTCGCACTCGACCGAACTAAATCGCCAGTGTAGGCCGAGCAAGTCTGTCAGACGTATGGGAGCCTCCGGGTCACCTCTCGCGCAGCAGCACTGGTCTCACGCGTCACCAGCGCCGCCACTTATCCACGTTTATTGCACTAGAGTGTCACATCGTTCTACGCACAGATCGCCCTATCTCCGAGCGGGTTTGTCTGTCCGTCCGCCCGTCGCGAGCACCCCCGGGGGCGTCACTTGGGCAGCAGAGGGGACGGCATGTTGAACTTGTACACGTTGCTGCATATCTGTAGAAATTATACATCGCTTAGAATGAGGTTACTTATAAACTAAGCTTGTTAGTTTGTATACAAGGTTATTTTAAATATATGCGAAAACTTTTACCTACTTATTTAAGTCATTATTCTAAGGGACCAATTTAAAGGATTTTCGAAAAAAAGCAAATAAATATTTTTGCTTTTCATACCAAACAGCCAATCAAATTTCAATTTTAGTATAGAAAGTAAAAAAAAATTTCCTCATTTTCCAAAATCCTTTAAATTAGTTTCTTATAATAATAAGTTAAATAAGTAGGTAAGTGGTTTTGCACAAACTTAAAATAACCTTGATACTGGTACCTGGGTAATAGGGAACAGATAATCTTGTTCAAAGCACCTTTGATTTCGAGGCTAGGTTCTCAAGCCACCAAATGTATAAATGACGGCCCACACACGTGCCAGTGAACGCAGTACGCAGGCGCAGTGCGCAGTGCGCAGGCGCAGTACGTACCTGGCGCAGCGCCGCGGGGTCGGCGTAGGGCGGCGCGAGGCGCAGTGCGCAGTGCGCAGGCGCAGTACGTACCTGGCGCAGCGCCGCGGGGTCGGCGTAGGGCGGCGCGAGGCGCAGTGCGCAGGCGCAGTACGTACCTGGCGCAGCGCCGCGGGGTCGGCGTAGGGCGGCGCGAGGCGCAGTGCGCAGTGCGCAGGCGCAGTACGTACCTGGCGCAGCGCCGCGGGGTCGGCGTAGGGCGGCGCGAGGCGCAGTGCGCAGTGCGCAGGCGCAGTACGTACCTGGCGCAGCGCCGCGGGGTCGGCGTAGGGCGGCGCGAGGCGCAGTGCGCAGTGCGCAGGCGCAGTACGTACCTGGCGCAGCGCCGCGGGGTCGGCGTAGGGCGGCGCGAGGCGCAGTGCGCAGTGCGCAGGCGCAGTACGTACCTGGCGCAGCGCCGCGGGGTCGGCGTAGGGCGGCGCGAGGCGCAGTGCGCAGTGCGCAGGCGCAGTACGTACCTGGCGCAGCGCCGCGGGGTCGGCGTAGGGCGGCGCGAGGCGCAGTGCGCAGTGCGCAGGCGCAGTACGTACCTGGCGCAGCGCCGCGGGGTCGGCGTAGGGCGGCGCGAGGCGCAGTGCGCAGTGCGCAGGCGCAGTACGTACCTGGCGCAGCGCCGCGAGGTCGGCGTAGGGCGGCGCGAGGCGCAGGCAGCGCGTGTTGTCGCGCTCGTACATGTCCAGCACGCCCCACTGCCGCAGCAGTCGGTGGCAGTTGCGGATCGCGTCTGTTGACACCGCCTCGCCTGCAAACGCAAATATACTTCTATTATTTACCGTTCACTACAGCACACTATTATTGAATAGATAAGTAACGGAGTCAGGGAACGGCCGTTTATTATCCCCCGTGCCTATGGTAGTATGGTAACCCGGGGGTTTTGCGCCCGAGCTCTCCGGTCATATTGAATTGCCATCTCACCGAACAATTAGAGTGAAGGAACAGAGAGTGCACCTGAGATTAGCCGCCTTGATCATAATCAGGTAGAGGGGATTATTATTACGAAATAAAGATGTTTTAAATTTTTATTGCACTGGTGAACGTGTGAGTATTGTTGGAAGAGCATCGGTATGGCGGCGAAGTCGTCACTGAGCGAATGATCAAATGAGGAGTGGGTGCACGCGCGAGCACTGACCGTAAGGCATCCTGTTGGCGGTGAAGTCGTCAGTGAGCGTCCGCAGCGTGTCGCGCACCAGCGCCTTCTGCGGCGCGCCGCCCGCCGCCTGCGCGCCCGGCTGCGCGTCCAGCTGCGCGTCCAGCTGCGCGTCCAGCTGCGCGCCCAGCTGCCGGCACGCCGCCGCGTACGCCTCCAGGAGCGGACGGATAGTGAGCATTAGACGCCGCCTGCGCATACAAATATTTTCTTAGCATTGCATCGAGACATAAATAACCATGTTGGATAAAATAAAAAAAAAAAAAAAAAACGGGATTCTTTTTAGCAGGAATCGAATCCACGTCTTTGGGTTTCGTGGCCCGGGTCTCAGACCGCTTGACTAACGAACACGTGGCAGCGTGTAGCGGACGCGCGACCACGCGCAGTGGTCGCGTCGACTCACCGCTCGGCGACGGCGTCGGGATGCGCGTTGACCCTGTACTGGAGGTGCGCGGCGCGGTCGGCGGGCGCGTCCTCGTCCTCCTCCAGGCGCGCCGCGAACCGCCGCGACCAGCGCTCCTCCTCCAGGCCGGTGTTAGTCTGCGCACACACATATATATTTGGGAGTGTTAATTAATTATGTAAGTCGGGACCTTATAGTTACGGTATCGGGTTTTTTTTGTAATCTCAATAGGGATTTCCATCTAACCCAGCTCAGTTTTATTTTTGGCTGAATGTGGTTCTTTAACCACAGGGGCCTGCTGCCTCTTTGGCTCTGCCTTTCCTTTCGGGGATTATGGGCGTGATGTTATGATATGTTATGTTATGTAAATAGGGATGTTGGCAAATTTTTTGGATTGATTTCGTTTTACAGAAGATCCTATTTAAACACGAAAATAATAATTTCATGATCTAATTCTTCAAATTTGAATAAAAAAATCGTTTTTATAATTCCCGCCAAAACGCTCCAAACTGTCACGTGACTGTGATTACGTCACAGACCGGTAAACAATCTCGCGCTCTGTCGAAGTTAACCTGATCTGTCGTTGAAATCAATGTTGAAATTAGTTCGCCGATGATACTTTTAACATGTACACAGGTGACAGTTATGACAGCTTGTTTATCGGTCAGTGACGTCATCGCGCTTTGATGGGCGTTTGCAGTCAATGATAATTGGTATTAAATAACGCAATTTAAATTAATATTCTATAATTTATGAAGAATAAATATATTCTTAAAATGTTATTATAGGTTTATAAATACTGTCTTAAATGTGTCAACATCTCTATTATGAATTATATATTTTGACGCGTCTTCGAGCTTATTAGTAAAGTAAACAGAAGAGTCTGGCGCACCTCGACCCGGAGCAGCACGTCGTCGGCGAGCAGCGCGTCGAGCGCGTCCAGCATGCGCTCCTCCAGGCGCGTGCAGGGCGCGCACAGGATGAACTCCTGGCTGAGCACCTCGCACAGCTGCAGCGCCGCCGCCAGCAGCTGCGAGTGCCGCACCACGCCCGCTTCCGCGCCCTCCTCGCTCAGCACACACTCCAGGGCCGTCGCTGTAATATAAACAAACAACAAAAAATAAGTTAAATACATAAATACTAGCGACCCGCCCCGGCTCCACAGTGTTGCTCACGTAATGGACTCACCCATGATGGCGGCGGGCGCGTAGTGCGCGGCGACCGTGTTCGCGTAGTACGCCAGCTGCACAGTGTTGCACACGTAATGGACTCACCCATGATGGCGGCGGGCGCGTAGTGCGCGGCGACCGTGTTCGCGTAGTACGCCAGCTGCACAGTGTTGCACACGTAATGGACTCACCCATGATGGCGGCGGGCGCGTAGTGCGCGGCGACCGTGTTCGCGTAGTACGCCAGCTGCACAGTGTTGCACACGTAATGGACTCACCCATGATGGCGGCGGGCGCGTAGTGCGCGGCGACCGTGTTCGCGTAGTACGCCAGCTGCACAGTGTTGCACACGTAATGGACTCACCCATGATGGCGGCGGGCGCGTAGTGCGCGGCGACCGTGTTCGCGTAGTACGCCAGCTGCACAGTGTTGCACACGTAATGGACTCACCCATGATGGCGGCGGGCGCGTAGTGCGCGGCGACCGTGTTCGCGTAGTACGCCAGCTGCACAGTGTTGCACACGTAATGGACTCACCCATGATGGCGGCGGGCGCGTAGTGCGCGGCGACCGTGTTCGCGTAGTACGCCAGCTGCACAGTGTTGCACACGTAATGGACTCACCCATGATGGCGGCGGGCGCGTAGTGCGCGGCGACCGTGTTCGCGTAGTACGCCAGCTGCACAGTGTTGCACACGTAATGGACTCACCCATGATGGCGGCGGGCGCGTAGTGCGCGGCGACCGTGTTCGCGTAGTACGCCAGCTGCACAGTGTTGCACACGTAATGGACTCACCCATGATGGCGGCGGGCGCGTAGTGCGCGGCGACCGTGTTCGCGTAGTACGCCAGCTGCACAGTGTTGCACACGTAATGGACTCACCCATGATGGCGGCGGGCGCGTAGTGCGCGGCGACCGTGTTCGCGTAGTACGCCAGCTGCACAGTGTTGCACACGTAATGGACTCACCCATGATGGCGGCGGGCGCGTAGTGCGCGGCGACCGTGTTCGCGTAGTACGCCAGCTCGAGCGCGGCCGCGACCCCCCGCTGCGGCCGCGCGGTGCCGCCCGCGACCCGCACCAGCCCGCGACCCAGCATGTCCAGCTGCGGGCGAATATACACGTCACTTATATGTATAGGTGTGGTGGCTACGACAACTGCCTAGCTCGTGCGACCTGCTTTTTCACAATTTTCCATCTAACCGAACTTATGGCTCTTTGGACTTCTCCTAACTCTTCTAGTTACTGCAAAAAATACCAGAAATTAAATGAAGACATTTATTTCAAATTAAACATTAACACAGACACTACTATAATCATAATCATTGACATGAGGATTTTAACAAATACAAAAACCGCCAGATGGCACGAGGGAGTCTCGTGGTTTTATTACTGTCACTATTGGCTCCTTGTTGACAGCATGTCAGCATGTCAGTTTGTTCTGAAAAATTACCAACGAGGAGGGTGACAAGACCGTACGTCACAGTTACGCCATCTATCTGATGTTTTAATTAAAAAATCCGTCATTAGGTTGGTACGTGACTGACCGCGTGCGAGAGCATGGCGTGGTCGTCGCCGGTGTAGCCGAGGTCGCGGCCGGCGCGGCGCAGCTGGCGGCCGCGCGCCTGCACGCTGGCCTGCAGCTGCCGCACGCTGCAGCCGGCGCGCTGCTCCGTCAGCAGCACGTACGCGACCACGTTCGTGCACATCAGGGCCGTCGCTTGAGACGCGTCTGGAACATTCAACGGGGGTCAAACAACGGCACGAAAGCACAGGAACTAAACAATATGAAGAGTGTTACTACTGACGATTGCAATCCAACGGCATTTCAATCGGAATCAAGCCGAGCTGAACATGTGCTGGACCCTAGCTAGATTGCTTGATTCAGCATTGCAATCTCTAGTATGGATTGAAATCCAGCGGCAGTGATCAAGCTCAAATAAACAAACGAATGAGAACGATTCGACCTTCTTCCAATATGTTCGTACTAACGTGTGACGTCACGCGACGCCATATTGCCGAAGAAGGCGTTTTAAACAGCTCAAATAATCAGTGTATTTTTTTTATATTTTTTTTTTATATGAAATACTTAACATAAATTTAAAAAGTATATATTCTAGAGTCCTTATACCTCATTATTTAAAGTGCTATGGTTTTCAGAAACTAGTCAAACAGCCTATTGGATCCAGCACAACTAAAATTGTACTAGGCCCAACTGGATTGCTAGTTACTACCAATCCAGGTCCGCACCCAGGCAGTATCATATTGCACTCTAGTGCGCAGTCAACAAGGTCGCTACTCGCTCACCGTAGACGAGATGCCTGCCGATGGCCTCGACCATGAGCTTGTGGTCGGCGCTGACGCCGGCGCCGAAGAGGCTGGAGTGGCTGCTGTTGTACAGGATGCGCCGGTCCAGGTCCGCGCCCAGGTGGTTGTTGTTCAGCGGACTGAGCGGACGCTCCACCGGCATCTTCAGGTAGTTGTACTTCTGGAATGACGTCACCAGCTCCTGGGGAGGGACGGGAGAATGACCAACGGGCTTCAAGTTAAAAGTGTTATGTGTTAGTAAAAAGTAGCACTATAAATATGGCGTGTACGTCATTTTCTAAATAATAGCAATTAAATGATGTTTGCGCGCACACTTGTGCATTATAGCATCTTCTGTGTAATTGGCTGATCCCCGTTGGGAATAGTCGTCTTAAACGTAATTGGTTAGAAGGATATTGGTATTATTATTATTGAAAAAAAATACTGCGCCGACCCCAGATGAATTTTCGAAAGGGCAAGGAAATAAATAGTGTTAAAATGTTTTAAATAATGTTTAAACTATTATTAGTACTGTCTTAGGGGTTTACGATGTATGTACACCTGTTTCTTAGTTGAAAATCAACGGATGATGTTCGGAAAAATAGACGCGATTAAAATATGTTTTATGGAACTTATTCACTTCTTAGACTCGATCTAGCCCTTCTGAGATTGCAGACTGGATATAGAACACCAACATTCTTCACAATCGAGTGGTTTACGCGTGTAAACGGACAGACAGACAAAGACACTCAGATCGAATTTATTTCTCATTAGGGGCCATCCATAAAGTACGTCACACGTAAAGGGGGGACGGAGGTCTACGATGTGTGACATGGGTGGGAGGGGTCCTAAGTTTCGTGACATCACATTTCAAAATCTAACAATATCATAATAATTTGCAATTTCTGGATGTAACATTGCAAAACATGAGATGTCACACTAGGGAGAGGGGAGTAACACAAATTTGACCAGCTGTGACAAGGACGGGGGGGGGGGGGGGGGGAATCAAAATTTTGAAATTTGTGTGACGTACTTTATGGATGGCCCTTTAGTACCATCATCAAACAAGGTGGACCCACCTTGAGCGATATGGGCTGGTTGAAGTCGACCCTGATCGCGCCGTGGTTGGTGTTGAGAGTGCGCCAGATGCCGCGCAGCGCCGACCAGAACGTCTCCATCTGCTTGGGCATGCCCAGCTGCTCGCGCGCGAAGCTGCCGTCCACCAGCTTGTCGTAGTTCAGCGACACCGGCACCAGCAGCGCGTCGTCGATCGTGCCGTCCAGGTACGCGTCCATTATCACCGACAGGATGCCCGCTGCAACACACAACGGATCGACATTAGACAACATTTCATATTCATCTGATTTCAAAGTAAATAAAATATTATACATATACGCATTTTTGTTTCTAACTAACTAACTAAACTACGCGTCATTTCCCTAGCGGGGTAGGCAGAGAGAACCGAACGCCATATGGCACGATCCTTACACACCTCACTCGCCTCTTCAACATTCAAAATCCTTTTCATACAAGTTCTACGGTTACGGCGTTACCTTATTTTTGCTTCTATCGACCAAAAACAAAACAAAAAACAAATATCACGCCCGCAATCCCCGAAGGGGTAGGCAGAGTCATAGGGGCAACAAGCCCCTTTAACCACATTCAGCCAAAAACAAATCTGGGCTGCGCTAAATGGAAAATTGTGAAAAATTGCGACAATCTTCTATCGACCAAAGCAAAAATAACAATGATACAGCGCGTTAAAACCCACGTAACCTCACTAAGCGCTTAAATGTATAATGCTCTAGTAACGCCAACTCTATAACTTTGTTGCGCCGTCGCGGGAATCGATCCCGCGCTCCTGCGTTCGACGCGAAGTATGAATCATTGCACGACAGTGCAATGATCGTGTCGTTGTCGTGACTTCGTGTGTTTGTTGTGACGGCTGTCACACACAACAAACATCAAAACAACTTTTGAGAGCAATGTCCTTCAGTCGAACATTTCCTGCCCCTTATCATTGGTACCAACAAGTTTTCTTACCCGCATTCTTATCTTGATCCATGAAAGCGTGTTAAAATAACAAGTACAATTTAAGTCAATACCCTAGTAAAAAGGTTAAAAATATATATATTTTTGTACTAAATACAAAAGGTAATATATAATATTACACACCCTTCGGCGGTTGAGGTTTGCCCGTCCTGGTACGTCCACCCTCGATGAAGAATTCTATGTTGTTGTTAGCGGCCAAACTGTTCAGTATATACGACCTGAAACAAATATATAATATATGAGAAAATTGTTTTAAACCATCATCATAATGAATCAGAAATATTACAAATATGATCCGATTGGTCTGGTTTCTTTTGAAGGTTTCGGTTTTAAGATATGGCAGTAGTCGGTTCAGTGTAATAATCTGATTCGCTAAAGCATACCCCGACCAATTTCATTCACCGTGTTATGAGGGGATAAAAGGCGACTAATGGTATATGGTGTCTTGTGTATATGATTGTGTAGGCGACGAGTTACTTTTGGCAATTTTCTATCTAACCCAGTCCATTGTCCCATGTTGGTCTGGGACTTAAAAATAATATACCGACTGTGGTTCTTGCCTAGCATGTCGTATAAGGCGACTAATAGTATATTGGGTTTTGGGTATGAGATTGTGTAGGCGGCAAGCTAGCCCATTGTCACAATTTTCCATCTAACCCAGTCCAGTTTCTGGCTGTATATGGTTAAAGGGGCCTGCTTCCACTTTGGCTCTGCCTACCGCTTCGGAGATTATGGGCGCGATGTTATGTATGTATGTATGTATGTACTGATGATAAAGAGGAAAGAAAGATTGTATTTTTGTATGTTTGTAACAAATAAATTCAAAAACTACAGCAGGGTTCTGGAGGAAATTAGGCACATACATAGATTATAGACTAGAATAGCACATAGGCTATGTTCTATCGATGTACCACGCGAGCGAAGCCCCGGGCAGAAGCTAGTACATACTAATAAGATTCTTACCTCAGTGCAGCTTTGTAGACTTGATCGCTGTGCTTGTCTGACCCGTCCACTCTCCGTCTGATGAAGAAGGCGCCACAGCCACGGAGGAACCAGCTGTGAATACAAATCAATTCAGATCGTTATTTATGTAGGTATTTGCTGTAAGGTAGATTTTTGACTTGTGAGTGCAAGGAAATTTAAACCTATAAATTACTTTTTAGATTAGGGCCCACAGACCGTTATGATATTAATATGATGTTAGAAGTGGGACCCAACGATTTGATACCTCGGGTATTACACACACATCTTCAAAAAACGTTTTGAAGATGTGTGTATAATCTCCTTCGTTTGATATTTATTGAAGTTATCGTTTCTGATTTGTTGAATTACGAGCGGTTAGTATAAGCACCTTTAATAAAAATAAAAAATAAATCTCATTATTTGCATGCCGTGATGATAACACGTATAAGGATTATCATGTATTATTATTGTAAGTTATAGCTTTAAGCCATGATGTAATCTGTTGTGTTGCCCAATAAATAAATAAATTAGTTAGACACCTCGACATGGTTGATCCAGCCCTGCCTCGTCTAGTCTAGTATAAAGGTACCAAGCGACTCACCCGAAGAAAGGTATCCGCATGTTGTCCCCCGCAGCCACGAGCGGCGGCCGCAGCCCCGTCAGGTACAGCGTGAAGGTGACCAGGATGTAGTCGAGGTGCGAGCGGTGCAGCGGCACGAACACCAGCGGCAGGCCGGCCGCCTTCGCGCGCCGCAGTCGCTCCACGCAGGCCGCGCGCGTGCCGCACCCGCCGCCCGCGAGCCGGCGGATCGCCTTGTGGCACACCCACGCCACGAACCTGCCCAATAACCACTCTAAACACACGGACTAGTAAAAAAAGAAGGACTCCGCACCACTAACTAAACATTGAAGCTCCTCAGGTGCTCCACCTTGACACGCAACTTACGTCACACATTGACATAATAATTGCTCCCACTGACAGATATCCGATATCTGGTATCTATAAGTATCTC
>OX596222.1:7918837-8032342 GCA_951394215.1 Glyphodes perspectalis | reverse complement strand
GTTACCTTATTTTTGCTTCTATCGACCAAAAACAAAACAAAAAACAAACATCACGCCCGCAATCCCCGAAGGGGTAGGCAGAGTCAACAAGCCCCTTTAACCACATTCAGCCAAACACAAAACTGGGCTGGGCTAAATGGTAAATTGTGAAAACTAGCGACAATCTTCTATCCAAAACAAAAATAACAATGATACAGCGCGTTTAAAATCCACGTAACCTCACTAAGCGCTTAAATTTACAATGCTCTAGTAACGCCAACTCTATAACTTTGTCGCGCCGTCGCGGGAATCGATCCCGCGCTCCTGCGCTCGACGCGAAGTATGAATCATTGCACTGTCGTGCAATGATCGTGTCGTTGTCGTGACTTCGTGTGTTTGTTGTGACGGCTGTCACACACAACAAACATCAAAACAACTTTTGAGAGCAATGTCCTTCAGTAGATACATTTCCTGCCCCTTATCATTGGTACCAACAAGTTTTCTTACCCGCATTCTTATCTTGATCCATGAAAGCGTGTTAAAATAACAAGTACAATTTAAGTCAATACCCTGATAAAAAGGTTAAAAATATATATATTTTTGTACTAAATACAAAAGGTAATATATAATATTACACACCCTTCGGCGGTTGAGGTTTGCCCGTCCTGGTACGTCCACCCTCGATGAAGAATTCTATGTTGTTGTTAGCGGCCAAACTGTTCAGTATATACGACCTGAAACAAATATATAATATATCATAAAATTGTTTTAAACCACCGCGGCGAGAGAAAAAAATCAATGAAACAGAAATATTACAAATATGATTCAAATGGTCGGGTTTCTTTTGAAAGTTTTGGTTCTAAGATACGATAGTAGTCGGTTCAGTGTAATAATCTGCCCAGACCAATTTCATTCACCGTGCTCTCGTCTCTAACACATTGCGATGAATAAAACAATCTACACTATTAAAGAGTGTCCCATGTTGGTCTGGGACTTAAAAAGAATGTGCCAACTGTGTTCCTTGCCTAGCATGTAAAAGGCGACTAATGGTATATGGGGTCTTCGGTATTATGATTGTGTAGGCGACGAGCTAGCCATTTGTCACTACTTTTTCACAATTTTTAATCTACCCCAGCCCAGTTTTATTTTTGGCTGTATGTGATTAAAGGGGTCCGGTACCCCTTTGACTCTGCCTACCCCCTCAGGGATTATGGGCGTGATGTTATGTATATATGTATGTACTGATAAAGAGGAAAGAAAGATTTGTATTTTTGTATGTTTGTAACCAATAAAGTCAAAAACTACGGCAGGGTTCTGGATGAAATTAGGCACATACATAGATTATAGACTGGAATAGCACATAGGCTATGTTCTATCGATGTACCACGCGAGCGAAGCCGCGGGCAGAAGCTAGTAAATACTTATAAGATTCTTACCTCAGTGCAGCTTTGTAGACTTGATCGCTGTGCTTGTCTGACCCGTCCACTCTCCGTCTGATGAAGAAGGCGCCACAGCCACGGAGGAACCAGCTGTGAATGCAAATCAATTCAGATCGTTATTTATGTAGGTATTTGCTGTAAGGTAGATTTTTGACTTGTGAGTGCAAGGAAATTTAAACCTATAAATTACTTTTTAGATTAGGGCCCACAGACCGTTATGATATTAATATGATGTTAGAAATGGGACCCAACGATTTGATACCTCGGGTATTATAACACACATCTTCAAAAAACGTTTTGAGGGCAATCTCCTTCGTTTTATATTTATTATAGTTATCGTTTCTGATTTGTTGAATTTACGAGTGGTTAGTGCAAGCACCTTTAATAAAAATAAAAAATAAATCTCATTATTTGCATGCCGTGATGATAACACGTATAAGGATTATCATGTATTATTATTGTAAGTTATAGCTTTAAGCCATGATGTAATCTGTTGTGTGGCCCAATAAATAAATAAATTAGTTAGACACCTCGACATGGTTGATCCAGCCCTGCCTCGTCTAGTCCAGTATAAAGGTACCAATCGACTCACCCGAAGAAAGGTATCCGCATGTTGTCCCCTGCAGCCACGAGCGGCGGCCGCAGCCCCGTCAGGTACAGCGTGAAGGTGACCAGGATGTAGTCGAGGTGCGAGCGGTGCAGCGGCACGAACACCAGCGGCAGGCCGGCCGCCTTCGCGCGCCGCAGTCGCTCCACGCAGGCCGCGCGCGTGCCGCACCCCGCCGCCCGCGAGCCGACGGATCGCCTTGTGGCACACCCACGCCACGAACCTGCCCAATAACCACTCTAAACACACGGACTAGTAAAAAAAGAAGGACTCCGCACCACTAACTAAACATTGAAGCTCTTCAGGTGCTCCACCTTGACACGCAACTTACGTCACACATTGACATAATAAGTGCTCCCACTGACAGATATCCGATATCTGGTATCCATAAGTATCTCACTCACACATGCATAAACGTGGTTTCACGCTATAGTATGACATCGTGGAGTCCTTCTTTTTATACTAGTCCATGTCTTAACATTAGATATATCGCAACAACCGGTCTGCAAACTGATAATTTCATCAAGAACGTCTCAAAATAAGATAGCAATTCAGGAATCTGGATTTACAGAAATAATTTGTCATTGGGGTCATTTTCAATGTTGCGTCGAGGTCGTTGCCTAGAAATCTTATCATTAGCCATAGTTAATTTTAAAAGTGTGGAATATTCAGATACATAAGCCCCTAATATTACTTTGTTCTTTAGTAGTACAAATAAGTGAGCCGTTACGGAGCACGAATATATCAGTTCGCACTAAACGTGGATGTATATCCGCCAAACTAGGTGCTATATGCTGTTGAGAAGCTTAACAGTGTTAACTCAAAATTGCCCCATGGCTTAGTAGACAGATGTGCATAGATGTCACCACATTTGTCTATCGTGTACTCACTTGAGCACGGCATTGGACATGGCTGAGCTGATGTTCTGCAGCACGCGCATGGTGCGCGCCTCGACGCGCGCGCGCGCCGCCCGCCGCAGGTCCTCAGCGCGCGCGTCGCCTGCGCCCGCGCCGGCCTCCCTCTGGAACTCGCGCTCGGTCTCCTCTTCTATGGCACGTTGGAAGCCCTCATCTTTCACTACCTGCAAGTAACACATATTTTGAGTAATAAGAAATATGCATTAAAAAAAAATTAACGCATTCATCGGAAAATATATTAAAATAAAATACTAAGAGTAAAACAGAAGCAAGATTTTTCACTTAACTACCGAGATATAATAGTTTAAAGCAAATATATCCATTTCTCTCACGAAAACGGTTTTTTCTATAATTTTGTATGTATTATAATGGATACATTTCATGGGTAAAATCTTCGATCGAATATGTATTTGATCAAAGGGTAGAATGAAGTAACAAAATCTCAGAATCAGTAATAAACGAAGTCACTCAGAGCAGAGAAGGGGTAGGCAAAGGCAGAGTAAACATAAAAAAACTCTATGAATGAAGAATAAAAACGGGTATGTCCTAAAATATAACTGTGCTCGTGAATACGAGTCACAATTAGTACGATTACCCGGTCTTAACAAGAAACGAGACGGTATAATATTTTAATTGTGTGAAACTTTCACTGGCAAAAATTATTTGTTTATATTTCAGCCAGTGTTACCGTTAATCTCACCACGTAAGATGCATTATGAAAAATAATACTGCGGTGAAAGGTAAGGTACAAAATACGTGAATATATGCCTTATTAAAAACTATATACGGTCTAATATTAAACATTCATTGTCATTTAAGAATGTCTTGAGCCAAACTGTCGTAAATTGAGTACCTGTGATGAATTACATACTACAGCTAGATAATAACATACATAATTCAACAAGTAGGAAGTAAAGAGCGGTGGTTATAAGAACACGCGTTTCATACCAAAGAGGTGCGGGTTCAATCCTGGGCACGTAACTCTAGATTTTTTTTAAATCTATGTACGTAATAAATCCCAACATTAGGGAACAACGTCTATCAATAATAAAATAGCCTGAAAGGAAAAGTAATAGCAAAACAGGAAAACCATTCATCAACCACCTTTCCGTCCAACGCAGCCCACTGTCCCATGTTGGTCTGGGAAAAGAATATGCCAACTGTGGTTCTTGCCTTGTAAAAGGCGACTAATGGTATATCGAGTGTTGGGTGTGTGATTGTGTAGGCGACAGGTTAGCCGCTTGTCACTGCTTTTTCACAATTTGCCATCTAACCCAGCCTGGCTTTATTTTTGGCTGAATGTGGTTGAAGGGCCATGCCGCCCCTTTGACTCTGCCTACCCCTTCGGGGATTATGGGCGTGATGTTATGTATCTATGTTTGTATGTACGACAGGAAAAGACATTAAAATAGGATAATTCGAATGTAAACTCGGCATATGTAGTCAAATGAATCTAGTATGGATATAATAATAATAAGACTAATTTGAGTTCGCAATACATAATTAAATACCATTCACCAGTCTAACGTTTCAAATTTCAAAACGCACAATGAAACACATTCATGAATCATAAGTTTTATATTACAGCATATAATTTAGCAACCGTTACAGTTAAAATATAAAAGACCGGCTGTCTCCTTATACGGTGGCTTGCACTCTCGTCGGGACATCGCCCACACTTTGAGTCAGACAGGGCTCAAAACGGTGTTAGACACGCCTGAAGCTAAGCCGCCCACGTGGTCTGTTATTGCAATATTATTATTAAACCAAAAAACCAAAACTAAATTGTAACATCACGCCCATAATCCCCGAAGGGGTAGGCAGAGTGAAGGGGCAGCATGCCCCTTTAACTACATTAGCCAAAAATAAAGCCGGGCTGTGTTAGATGGAAAATTGTGAAAAAGCAGTGACAAGCGGCTAACCTGTCGCCTACACAATCACATACCCAAAATCCGATATACCATTAGTCGCCTTTTACGATATGCTAGGCAAGAACCACAGTTGGCATATTCTTTTTTTTGTCCCAGATCAACATGGGCCAAGTCCCAGACCAACATGGGACTAACTAAGTTACATACGTCATACCCCTGGGGTAGGCAGAGAATCGAGAGCCATTACAGTTATTTTGCTAGTAAACGCGGTCGTGATGCGTACGCTGAACAAAATTTGCGGTGTATCGCTCATAGACTGCGTTTGGAACCATGATGTAAGGAAGAGAGTTGATTTGAAAAACAGTGTCGGAGTTAAGGTAAGTAATGTTCTGACATATGAAAAGAATGGAAGACGAAAGTTAACTAATCAGATATAAAATGAGAAAGTGGAAGTTTTCTTAGCCTGCCCCGCTAGGGAATTGGCGTGAAATAGTTTAGTACAGTTCTTATGTTCAAGTATAACGTTGAACGACATTTAGCATGGTTCAATCTTTACCTAACATAGAATACCTCAAGGGCAAAATAATAATAAATATGTACCTTCATACAAAGTAAATAAGCGCGCGTCACAACGAAACACAAACCGAGTCTCCGGTCAAATACTTGCATTATACAATATCTTAAAACAAACATCCCCAACAGAGTGAATCATCTGTTATTGCACTTATCAACGGCATAACTATCTTCTGCAACATACACATGCCTTGGCGTGATTCCAGCTAATGAGACTAGGTAAGTCATTCTCATCTTGCTGATATTTCATGCGTCTATATAATCGTTTAGCAAAAAAATACACTCTAGACGCCAGGTGCCTAGAGGCGCTAACATACCAAATGCCTAAACCTAAATGAACATATAAATTAAAATATATATATAAATATATGTTATTACATAACTGCGAGAACGTCAACGAAAAGACACCGGAAGACAATTTCGTTGTAAGCTGCTGAAGGTTCAATGTCCAGCGGTGGACAAAGTATAAAAAAAACGGGTTTTCTATCATATCTGATACATGGGACAGTGAAACGGTTAATAGAACGATCGTTGTACTTGCTCAAACAGAAAGAAAATGTATTTGTAACCTAAGACAATTAAGAAACAAAGACAAAGATAATCTATAAATGAATAAACAAACTAGGTGTCTCTTGTGTGCTAAATGTGAAGCTATGTTAAAATAAATCAAAAGTATCATGAATGTGTAAGAGGCAAGTGAGGTGTGTAAAGAAAGTCCGTGCCATATGGCGTTCGGCTCTCTGCCTACCCCGCTAAGGAAGTGGCGTGAAGTTTAGTTAGTTATTTGGATATTAATTTAACAATAACACAGTCTATAACTCACGTTGGGCACCACATCCTTGTAGTCGTACTTGATGAGCTTGAAGCACTGCGTCAGGTCGCACAGGTAGCGGGACACGACGCCGCCGTTCGCGAACGTCTGCCGACCGATGTTCATCACGTTGATCACGGCGCCAGTCTCCGCCACTTTCGGATCCTGCCATGACTCCTGGGGGACAATGGTGAAGGCTATTAGCGATTATACATTAAAAATGCTTACTAATTTAACACATCACAATTGTCATCTATTATTAAAATTACAAAAAAGCAAAAAATATGTGCAACCTGGTTTCTTACCTAGCATGCCTATATGGGAGTTTTGGGTATGTATGTGATTGTGTAAGCGACGAGCTAGCCACTTATCACAAATTTTTCACAATTTATCATCCAACCCACCCCATTGTCCCATGTTAGTCTAGGACTTAAAAATAATGTTCCAACTGTGTTTTTTGCCTAGCATGTCGTAAAAGGCAGCTAATGGTATATGGTGTTGTGGGTATGTGATTGTGTAGGCGACGAGCTAGCCACTTGTCACAACTTTTTCACAATTTTCCATCTAACCCAGCCCAGTTTTGTTTCTGCCTACCTTGCCTTTTGATTATGAGCGTGATGTTATGTTTTTTTATTTATCATTTGTGGGACCTTAGTGATGCCTGTTCATATGTTTTAGATTCAGTTCGCAAGAACCACTTATTCGAAAAGTCCTTATCCATACAGCTACCAATGCCCTCTAATTAATAAGTATACCAGTACAATGGCATTGAAAATTGAATCTTATTCGATGGTAATAGCAAATACTATGCGTAAACGCACACGAAACGACGCGAGTGCGCCAACGTTTTAACACCGTTATCTATTACATCACCGTGAGAGTCAGGGGCAAGGATCCAAAAAGAGAACAATCGTTGCCAAACTCATAGAGGAATTTAGATTTTTAAACACTGTTTGTGGTTATTAGGTCGCTGAGCTATCGGAAACAATCAAATACGTTTCATGCAATCTAACAATTAAATATAAAGGTACTAACTACATACATATATCCGGTGGTCTATAAACGGCCCTTAAACACTCGCTTCTTTGACATTCATTATTATGGCTTCTAACACCACTACCTTCTGTTAAAAATCTATTAATAAACTTAAGGTTATGAATGGTCTTCTATTTTGCAAAAAAAAAAAAATTCATTCGAATTGAGAACCTCCTCCTTTTTTTGAAGTCGGTTAAAAAAGACATGAACAAATACTTAAGTACTCGTGTTAAAAGTAAATTTCAAAATAGAATATAGGATAATTTATTTGAAAACATTAACCAATAGTTTTTATGAGACAGGTAATTTATCGTTATTATCATTTTTATGGCGTAAATATAGTATAGTATAGTATATTTTTTACCCGACTATTGAAAAATGCAGCCCTAAGTTTGATTAATATGATTATCATCATCATCATCATAGTAACACATATGTGCCTATTACTTATCTCGTACAATGCACATCATCAGTACCTTCAAATGGTAGTTCAGTCATGCACATCACCCGCCTTCCTCTTGTCGCGCATTGTACATTTAGCTCTTTCATACATCTGTTTAGTTAATTTTGTGAGATTATTTTTAAATTAGACTGCGTCTATGTGGCGACAGCATGTTTTGACCGGTAAAAAGCTCGCAGTGACGCATGGATACACAAACAGGTCTATTTTGCGAGGCATTTCGTCACTCTGTTTTGCTGAAATTAGTGCATGTGACGTAATGGTATTTTTACATATATTTTCGTAGTGGACTATTGTAGGGGAGGTCAGGATACCCAGATGTTCTAGATAAGCTGGCTGTACTGTAATGCTGTAAATAAAATGCTAGCTAATCTATGAAAAAGTCGTGGGTTGCTATAGATCGACATAGAAATGGTTGAAATCTATACTTATTAATATAATAAAAATAAAGAGTTCGTTTTTTGTTAGCTTGAACGCCCTAATCTCAGGAAATACTGCTCCGATTTGAAAAATCATTTCAGTGTTAGATAGCCCATTTATCGAAGAAGGCTTTAAGCTATATAAGATTAACCATAAACGCGGGTGAAACAGCGGTCACATCTAGTGAGTATATAAGGCACCTTTGGAATATACTTCCCGTAAATAACTTTAATCAAGGTTTCAAAAACACAATATACTTTAAAAGGATGTAGTTTTAGTTTTTGTAAAGGGTTATCGAGGCTAGCTGGCCCTTTGACTTTACCTACACACCTTCGGGGATTACGGGCGTGGTGATATGTACATGTATGTTGGATTTAATTACCTTATTATTTTATTTTCATTGCAAATTCTTCCAGCACAAGTAGGTCTTTTTTAAATGTCTGCATGACCTAATTTTGCACAAAAAAGGCAACAATTTTATGTTCAGTGAAAGCTATTGGTCTTCGGTGCAAATTAAGAGCACAATGACGTGGGTTATGACTGCTGATTCATGCTAATGAAAGCAGGAACGTCACTTACGCGAAGAAGTTTACTTTAAGGCCAAGCAGTTCTTTTAGTTAGAGAGGTCTGGCAACAACTGTAGTGATACTATTCTGAAGGAAGTACATTGTAACGACACGTGTACTGTGTGACTCTGGGCGCATTGTTGGAAGTTTTCTTTCATCGTCTGTTTGTATATTTAGACGACATCATTGTGCTCGGTGTTTAAATATTGAATTCGCATTTTGCAATTTAAATATGCATTTTTTGCATGGTTAATGCGCTAGCGTCGCAATAAACTTTCACTTTAGAAATTGCACAATAGAAGAGTTACACAATTATATTCTCTTCTAATTAGGATTCCAAATTAAGTCGTGATACTAATTTATAAACTCATTTAAAACGATTATAAAAAAATAAAAAGTCGTCTCTCCTTTTGGACTCGTACATAACGACATACGTTATACATAAACCTTTGCTACTATGTATTTCCAATAACATTTATATCGATATTTTTATTATTTCCGAACATAAATGTACATAATTTTCAGCTTTTAATGCGTCTATATTCAAACATCAAACATATTCAAAAATAGGAAGGCCCAGGCTCACCTACCACGACCAGATTGGTCGTGTATTAACAGAAGGTGATGTTAGGAGTCATAAAAACCGTAGAGCTTGTATGAAAAGGATTATGAATGTTGAAGAGGCGAGTGAGGTGTGTAAGGATCGTGCCATATGGCGTTCGGTTCTCTCTGCCTACCCCGCTAGGGAAATGGCGTGAAGTTTAGTTAGTTAAGTTATTCAAAAATATTATTTTAATTTTGACTCAATTCTATAATAATAATAATAATAAATAAATTCTCTAGACTGACACACCAATTCCCTAGTCCCAAACTAAGCTTGTGCCAGTGTTATGGATTCTAGGTAAACGGATAGACATAATAAAATATGATACTTCATCACACGAAACATTTGCCCCTAGCGGGATTCGAACTTTTGTTCCCTAGTCCCAAACTAAGCTTGTGCTTGTGTTATGGATATTAGGTAAACGGATAGACATACTTAAATATGATACTTCATCACACGAAACATTTGCCCCTAGCGGGATTCGAATTTGCGACCCTCAGTTTTGTGGCCAGGGTCTCTGACCACTCGACCAACGGGCCAGCCAATTCTAAACTAATATTCTATTACGTTTCTGTCGTCCGTCCTCTATTTTAAGGTTGATAAAAGAAGGTCGCATAAAGCCATCAGATCAACATTTATATCTGTTGTACCACTACGTGACGACTCGAATAATCTTTAACATCGTCATCTAAAGGAAAAAAGTTTAGTATGTTTGACCATCTCTCAATAGGAAGACATTAGGTAATGTTGGTCATGTATATTCAGTTAGCCTTGTGCATCTGCATATTATATTGCCAATATAAAAAAAAAACAGTAAAAATAGTTTAGTTAAAAATAGTTGAATATATAATTTGGAATTATTTGATGACCAAGGTCATCATGATCCAACCATGATCCAAAAAAATAGTCTGGTCCCCCTATCTTTGGGTTACGAAGGTCAGATCGGCAGTCGCTTCAATGTACCAGACTCGCTACATCCTGGATCATGGTCTAAGCAGACCCCGTCTAAGCACGGGACATAACGCTAGGAAGAAGAAGAATGTCAATTTAATAAGTCCCATTTTCATCATCACCTATATAATCCAATAGTTTCTAGTTTCCATTGCTAACAATTAATAGGGATGATGATTGCAATAAAAAAACTATAAGTAATTATTTTTAATCCGTCAGTCGATTATACATAAATACTAGACACATATTTTCACTTCAAATTAAGAAAAAATCACAAAATTAAAGAGCATCAAAGTTTTGGGGTGGGGTCTTGCGACGTCACTATTTAGTAAAAATTTTACGAAAGTGTGACGTCACGCGCAACTTTAATGCATTGTATCTTCGTCAATGTTTGTTTGACAAATAAATAAAAAATACGTGTTCAATATTTTTTTATAATCTAACTGACGGTCTAAACAGACTTTTTTAGTCACCTTGCCTATTCCAGAGCAATCCCGATCGTAAGAAACAATGTAGATTTGCATTATTCAACTAGGCATGCATTATATCACTTTCTTAACGATTATCACACATAATCATCTTTTATTTCATCAATCAGTTCTCGTTAGCAGGAAGTTTTTAAATCGCAAATTAAAATAAGCCGTCACTGCCTTTTAAAGCAAAAACAATCTTTAATAATAGTGACAAACAACGTAGAAGCTTCAAGTTTAATGTACTCCCAGTTACTCATCCTATAACTAATCAAGCCAGCTTCGATAATATTATAATGTACACAAAAACTTTCGCATCTTTAATCAGCTAATGCGAGCGAGCGCGAGGTCGTCGCACCAGCCGCGCAGGCGCCCGCCGGTTGGTCGGTAGATGTCACGCCACCGGCGCCCGCGCATGCTTTGTGTTTAAATTTGGAACGTAGCGCCTTGAGCGAAGCGGACTGGCCGATCAATGAGGCACCCAGTAAAATGGCAATAAAGACCATTTTACCGCGGCTTTCACTCGCAACTCCACGGTATTGTACGTAATGGATGAATGAACGTTGTCAACAATTGAGTGCGCGTGCACCGAACTCTCCAAGATTGCGCGTGCGATAACGTTTCGTTATCACCAAAATATTTTATATTACGTCACGATGCAAGGATATGCACATTTATTTATGTATAATCCACGTAACGTAGCTGGATATGATAATTACAAAACAATGTTTTAAATAAAATGTAACATTATGTAATAAATATGGAAAAGTACAAACGAAGGTGAAGAACGCTGATATTTGTTTTGTAAAACAATGGGTTGCTAAATTTAAATTACAAATAATTTATTAACACCCACATCTTCTCACTTAATTCTTAATATCTACATTTTACGGACAAATATATGTAGGTACATAAAAAGGGTCATAGAATCATAATGTATCACCCTTTAACGTCGTCGAAAAACAAAAAAACCTACTCATATTATAAGCGCGAAATTTTGTGAGGATGTTTGTTACTCTTACACGCAATATCTACTGAATGGATTTTAATTAAACTTTACAATAATATAGCTTATACACCCGACTATATTTTATTGATGTACCACGCAAATGAAGCGGCGGGCAGAAACCATGTATATTATATACCTATTTTAAAACCAACTTGTATGTAGAATCACTATTATACCCAATTGTAGTTTAGACCATACAAAGTCGTTTCTGTCATACGGCGAGTGAGGCAGAAGGAAAATGTTGAACAAACAACAGGAACCTGGAGATATCCTCGCGGTAACTCCAAGGTCCGAAGAGATGTGCGCGGAATTATGATTCTCTACGGTGACAAGTATGTGGCCGTGACCTGACCTTTAGAGATCGTATGTACAGATTTATTGGAGACGCCGCGACTCATAGTAAGCTTTAATTAAAGACAAATTAAAGACAGCGTGGGCGACAAAAATGTTAGTTCGTGTTGTACTAAGTAAAAATGTATTGTTTCATTTAACATAAACGTGTTATATTTAGATTAGATTTATAATTAGAAGATCAATCGTTTCCTTTCTATTTAACAAAGCGGAGAATAATTATCCTATTTAGATAGAAGACTGCTAATAATAATATAATAATAAATTCTCCAGACTGACACACCAATTCCCTAGTTCCAAAATAAGCTTATAAGCTTGTGCTATGGATACTAGGTGTACGGATAGATGTCCTTAAATAAGTTTATAAACATCCATGACTCGAGTACAAATGTCCATGTTCATCACACGAACCATTTGCCCCTAAACCTATAATTCTAACCTTTAAGAAATATTGCTTACGGCAAATGTCGTCGTTAAAAGAAATTTTTATTTCATGTCATATACGGTTTAATACCTAACTTGAGACTAGGAATTTGAATATTTCATCGGATAAGGGTTCATAGTCCAAATAATAAGCTATTCAGTTTCATATCACGTTCTTTTTTTGACGACTTTTAACTGACACTACATGCATGTAAAGAAGTTGAAGAAATGTATGGATAGTTGAAGGGAACATGTGTCGCTTTATAAACATTTTAGCTAGTTTTAATAAAACACGATTATAAAATGTTGTTTAATAATATTCTGATACAATTTTCATTTTTCTTCAATGAGATAACATAGAGCTCTATGTTATATATATCTAACAAGTGTTATTCGGTGCAAAGTAATTTATAATAGATTACCTTTATTAATCTAAGATGCGTATTATTTATAATCGCAATGCGATATTAATCCCTCAAATAAATCATCACATTCATAATCGCATAACCGGATGGTATACTAAATATTTACGGTAATACCATATTAGTATTAGTATACTAAATCCTAGAAAGAAAGTGTAACCGTGACCTACTCCTTATGATATTGTGTTAGGTTCGTGACCATATTCCTAGCACTATGTCCCGTTTCTATTTGCAGTCTGCTGGGACTATGAGCCTAGAATTAGCGAGTTTGGCCATTAAACATTGAAGCGACTACTATTATCTTGATCTTCTTAACCCTAAGATAGGGACCACGTACATTTTGGGTCATGGTTACACGTCCATAGTTATGTAGTTGTGCAAGTTGCATCACGACGGTGCAAACGTGCACGGTTTCAAAAATTAAGCGGTTCTTTATTTATTTTGTAATAAATATTTTTTTTACCTCTTGATTATTAGTCTTTATAAATAAATATTAGGTCGAAATTATTGCTGAATTGGTTGTCGTTTTTTTTTTCTACAAAAGTCAAAGTCTTTTTCGTCTATATGTCAACTCACTGTCGTTGGCCAGGCCATCTCGCCAATGAGCTATATTAAAGTGGAAGGATAACCCCGAGATATCATCAGGCCACGCGTTCGTATCAAGCCAGCGTTAAATAATTTCCTCGGCTAAAAGACCTATTAGCGAGTGGGAGGTATAATGTCATGTTGGACTCAGTACAATACCAATGTCTGTTAAAGTGATTATGCGTGAGGTGGGACCGTGAATCATACATTTGGTGCATATATTACATTCGAAACAGTTTTGGGTGGATACAGCAATCAAAATTATACAGACAAGTTACTTAGACAAGATGTATAAATTCTGATTTGTCAGAAAAAGAGCGCGCTAAGCATAAATAGCTTTACATACTTAAATAGTACGCCTGAACAAGTCGTGTGCGCAACGCACACACATTTTTATTGATTACGATCATTATCTGATTCTTTGTTAGCAATATCGGTGTTAAGGCATGGTGGGCAGCCATGATTATTATTAATAGATTCGCCAGACCGCTATGTTCGATCGAGTATGCAATAATGCATATCGAGCTACATGCAACGTACAAGTTAGTAGGGTAGTCGGCATAGTAGTTAAACGGTAGTTCTTATGTCCTTAGGAATAAAGGTAGTGTTCAGCTACTTTTGATGCTGACTATACTAAAGTCTTAAATCTCTGTCTGTAACTAGTTATATTGTATTCTGTACATCTCGTCCCTAGAATTCCTGAACAATTTTACTTACGTGACTAATCTGTCTTCATGTATTAGTGTTAACTATCTATTTATCATAATGGAAAGAATAAAGACGAGTCATATTCTTACGCGGTATAGAAATAATGACAACGACAAAATAATAGACAAAACGCGGTGTTTTTTTTTCACTAAAATAAATTAATCATGATGAAGATGTGCTGTGGACTTTAAATGTAAAAAAAATAACCTTCGTTTACTTTTGTGTCATAAAAACAACAAATAACGATGGCAGAGTTCAAAACATTATATAAATAGAAACAGAAATAAATAATAAAATTGTTTGGAATATGACCTTTCTAAAAATATTGAAAAAAATACATTAGCAAGCGTGACAAGTGCCTGAAATAAAATTAAATTCTTATCAAAAATAATATACTAATTTTAAAGAAAGCACTGATAAAGTTATACATTTATTTTAGGTACTTGTTATACTTATGATATTATAAATACGAGTACAGACCGTACGCAACTGGACATACATAGGCATGTTTTGTCTCAAAATAAGACGTAAGCAAAGATGTGGGCCCAAACTAGTTGTATCATAAAAGACTATGATCCTATGTACATTATTTTTTTCTCTTCAGAATGCATTACATATTACATGACAATGTGTCAAACTTATCATATAACACACTATCGACCGCCCTGGCATCGCACGGTAAGTACAAAACTTCTCGAAGCACTCTATCTATCGGTGAAAACCACATCAACATCCCTTACGATTTTTTTTTAAAGATATAAACACATAACATAACGCCCATTATCCCCGAAGGGGTAGGCAGAGTCGAAGGGGCAGCAGGCCCCTTTTACCAGATTTAGCCAAAAACAAAAACTAAACTAAAGATATAAACATAAGCGGTAACTTTGTTTGATACTACGTAAAGATTAAATGTCGACTGCAAGAAATTAGGTTAGCCGAGAGACCGCAGTGAACAACGCTAATTACAAATTGATTATCCATATACCAGACAAAAAAATTAAGACAGCAAAATAAGGCAACGATGCTCGTGATCTACTTGGCGTGGCATCAGCTCAAGGGTCAACGTACGAAATGGCCAAATGCGAGAGACGTAACGGTCGCCGAATTACTGACGTAGACTAGGAATTTCGTAGCTTCCGATTTAGATAATACATTTTTTTTTATCTGTAATCGTGAGGTATAAGCTTATAGAAATTTCAAAGCTTCGAATTAGTCAATGATGCGTTTTATATAACATAACCAAGTCGCCGTTTCTTATCACTTAAATCTTTTAAACTACGCAAAGGATGTTGATGATGTTTTCACAAATAGGCTAGATGACTAAAAAAAAATTTACAGTCCAATAATGAGATTACAAAAAATTGCTTGTATATTATTTCTTTTGTTCAGCAAACCAAAAAAGACGAAGATACAGCGCATTAAAGTTCCGCGTGACATCACTAGTTCCATAAAATTTTAGGGACAAGTGACGTAAAATGCCCCACTTCAGATCACAGATAACCTCCAATAGATACCGTACGTTCACCATTTTAGGTTCAAGTCACAATTTTAGGAGGTAGGAACGGGGTGCGGGGGACGTAACACTCATTCATCTAGTGATGTCCAATTGTATTTTGCAATGTCTATAGTTTTATCGATACATTTATAATTATTTATATTTATATGTAGATATAAATAAATTAATTTTTTTAGGTACCTCAAAACCGTACCAGACCGAACCAAAAAAAATCAAATGTTATTGTTTGGTGGTTGGTGTTGATGATATTTTATTCTATAGAATACTAGAATAGAATAAAGAAAACTATAGAATATTGTATAGAATGCCTGGATTATACACATTGCCGACAACACATACATACCAAAATTGGTAAATATAAAGTAGGCACAGCTGTTTCCATTACTCGTCTTCTATCCTTCATATAGTGAAAACTATCCTCTATATAGTGAAAACTATCCTCTGTGAAATGTCTCGAACAAATGACGCTGTTTTTGCTCAGGAACGATCATCACCGCGATATGTGGCATCGATCCATTTAGACTTTCTTTCAGGATCCTTTGGAAATCTAAAGCAAATTGAGTTAGGACAATCTCTATTTTTTATCGACAATGTCGATTCGACATACTGAAACGTACACAGTTACAACCCTTTTGTTATGCATGTCTATGCCAGAACGGGATAAAAATAGTGAAATGGGTAATGAAAGAAAGGGGTAGTGACAAAAGACATCAACGCGAGCTGACACTTGTCAAAATTTTTTGCCAACTTTCAAAATTCGTCCGTCGTAACTTGAGCTCCGTCTAGAATAAAATAGGTATTTATTTTACTTACCGATGAAAAGTTATGCCATCTTTTTTTAAATTTTGATGCCCTGGAATTCTTCCGACACCATTTTACGGAACAGAAGGCCATTTTAACGTTTATTTATGCATAAATACTTATTAAATATAAATAAAAGTGTCTCCGTAAAGGCTGACGCGCAGATCTGTCTCTTAGTCGGCACTGAAGATGCGCGTGTATGGCAACTACTTATTTATGTAATAGCATAGATGCATGGGCGCACGTCAATCCTCTTAATGTGGTATCTATTTGGAGGTTATCTGTGCTTCAGATAAAGCAAAGTATATATTAAATATTTTTTAATAAATTTACATACGGACCAAAATATAAATATTTTAGTTAACTATGCCTATTAGAATAGTGATTGAAGAAGGTTTATTTTATACAATATGAAAGTTAATTGTTTCGTGAACTGTGCGAAGCCGGAGCGAGTCGCTAGTATCTATAATCTATAATCGTTAAGGTACAAGGTTATAATCATGGTCGATGGGTTTAGAGGTGAAAAAAAAATTGGAAAGGAATTATTGGCACGTATAAAACTGTTTATGAATATCAGTAGGCGCGATATGCGATTTTGACGTCACTATTACTAAACTGTGCAAAACTTGTTTTGTAGGACTTGATTTTGAGAATACAACTATTGCATGTGACTGTGAAATTTGGCCTCATTGACATTTATCATAACTATACTTACTAATATTATAAACCTCAAGAGTCAAGGTAAGAAGAGGTATGCTCCGGTGGTTCGGACATGTGGAAAGAATGGATGACGAAAGATTGACTAAACAGTTATACAATGCAAAAGAGGAAGGATGTAGGAGTCGCGGATGGCCCAGGCTCATCTACCACGACCAGATTGGTCGTGTATTAACAGAAGATGATGTTAGGAGTCATACAAATCGTAGAGCTTGTATGAAAAAAAGGATCATGAATGTTGAAGAGGCGAGTGAGGTGTGTAAGGATCGTGCTATATAGCGTTCGGTTCTCTCTGCCTACCCCGCTAGGGAAGTGGCGTGAAGTTTAGTTTATTAATAACCTAAAAAAATTGTTTGTTTGCTTGAACGCGCTAATCTCTCAGGAACTACTGGTCCGATTTGAAAATTTATTTCAGTGTTAAATAACATTAAGCATAAACATGGTTGACACGCGGGCACAGCTAGTTATTTATAAAAATATTTTGAGTGACAAACAATTATAGTTTATCTGTTTGATAAAAAATATGTAGGTTATTAAATTAAAATGACTCTTACTAATAAATTCCTCATAACAAGATGTGTTCGTACAAATATGCATTAATGTTATCAGCACGGTATCATAACCAAATAAGAAACTGAGTATTTTATGTTATTTTCATAATAGTCATGACTCTAATTACAAGGTGTTGTAATACAAGACACAACCAAGATTTTTTTTAGAAGAGGCTAGTAGTCAAATTCCCAACACTACTTTGATAAAGTCGATTAAGAAGTTTTAATTGCAACGATTTTTAAATAATATTTCGCTGTGACCCAATTAGCCCAGTATAAAATGGTAAGAGCAAGCAATTACTAAATTCACGTCCATAATTGCAGAGCAACACAGCGTTTCCGTTCACTCGCCTCGATACATACTAACGTGCTCACAGTTTAGGCTCCGCGCAAGTGAGTCGACTACAGTTATCTGTATAGAAATGGGTAACTGAGCAAAAATGTTTGCGCCAACACAGTGATTTGATTTACTGTGCAAGCGAAGTAACTCAAAATTGAAATTGTAACTTATTATTGCGCCATGACGCAGGAAAATGGGACGCGCCAAATCTAGGTATTAAACAGTGGTGTAACAATAGGGTGGCAGGACTGGCATAATGCCGCGGTTATCCGCTCAAAAGCGCCCCCCGGAGGCCCGTAAGCACTGTAGACCCCCCATAGACCAGCATTAAAATCTATATTTCTACTTAAGTGAAGGCCCATACAGATAAAATTGCAACGGTGCTCAAACAAAATAGTTACTGATGCTAAAATTCTTTGCACTTCTTTCGGTGCTGCGCAATGCGCCATGCGCCAAGACATCTCGGCGTAATAAATTCATAGAACCGGCAGTAAAGATTGAGTTGGCGTAATTATACGACAACGCAGTGTTACAAAGGACTACACACTCTTGTGTGGTCGGTGGCTGCAATTCGCAACAATTCCCTACAGTCTCTCGATTTGTGAAACGCTTGCAGTTCCGGAAGTAATAGACAAAATTCAAAGAGTAATAAGCTCTTTAGTCTTAGCCTACTCCTATCTGTGGTAGTCGTCTCATTCGCATAAAGCCTTAGAACTGACCAATTAAGCCGCATTTGGCGTTATTTTACATATTCGATGGTCTAAAGTAAAAGGTGACCAGTAGCATTTACCTGGTGCTTATGAATATCCAATCTAAGCCAGCAGGAAGTGGGTCAAGATTTGTGCATGTCATGCAATTTGATATTTGATACAAATGCAATGCAGATAGTATTAGAGACAACATTTAACCAAAAATCGAGTTGGGTCAGATAGAAAAATTGTAAAAAGTGGTAACAAGTGGCTAGCTCGTCGCCTACATAGTCACAACACCAATATGTGATACACCATTAGTCGCCTTTGACGGCATGATAGGCACTTGCCTAAACAACAGTTAGTAGGTACATTATTTTCGAGTCCCAGACCAACATGACACAAATAGTTTTATAGCAATCAAATCCTGTTAAGCTAAAACTAATCAACAATCTATTAATTTTGATACAAAAATAAATAATTAAGATACGCATAAAAAATACGCAATTTATTATATAATAATTACGTACAAACATCAGATTAAAGACAATATTTGTGTAAGATAAAATAATCTTAAAAGAAATGGACTTGAACTGGGGAAGGGCATAGTAATAAACAAACAATAATATTATTCGCGCATTATCAGTAGCAATATAGCAATGGAGAGCGGTGGTAGCTCAATAGTGAGGACACGCGCCTCTTAACCGAGGAGTGCGGGTTGAAACCCGAGCACGTACCTCTGGATTTTTCTCTCGGCTCGACGCTATAGGAAAACATCGTGATGAAACCTGCAAATTCAAACAACTTTGGATTTGTAACCATGATCCAAAAATTGTCTGGTTCCCCTATCTTAGGGTGAAGAAGGTCAGATCGCTAGTCGCTTCAATGTAATAACCAGACTCGCTAAATCCTGGATCATGGTCTAAGCGGACCCCGTCTTAACACGGGACATAACGCTAGGAAGATGATGATTAGTAGCAATATCAATTTGGAGGCACGGTAGTGTATATATAGCCAAGTTCGAATAAAAAGCCTTAAAGCGAGGAGCTTTTAACTGAACACCTATTCTGAGTTTCTAATTCGGAAGCACTATGAGCTAATAGGCTAGGTGACGGTCGCCACACGAAAGCACATTCAGGTGAATGCGCTTGATAGAATAGGTGATAAAATTTCAAAACACATCACTGAAAACATTAATGAAAAATGTCAACTGATGTCCACTGGAAACCAAGTCATACAAAACCTCGACCCATCAGCACCTTCCTATAATCGCGTCAGATGTAGCAAGCCAATCAAAGTGCAACAACTGAAACATCGTCTAATCATTTTTTTATTAAATAAACTCATTAACACTACAACTCTATGGATTATATGGTCCGGAATTACGTAACTGAGCCTTACATACATTTTCACTAACTAATTTTCCAGTTGCATTTCGTTCGCTTCGAAAATTCGACGTCCATTGCGCGTTCATTGAACACGCACTCGAACCTATTATGTAAATGTACGCAGTAGACACGTCACCGTACAAAGGTTTTATTCACAAAGACAGTCGGCTTTGTTGGAGACAAAAGACAAAGGGGTGTAAGGTCAGGCGGCCAAAGGTCTGGATATTGCACTAATACGATACGATATAATAAATAGTGCTATTGTGTATTAACGAATCGGTACATACACACATTATATACTAATTTATAGTAATTATACACATCCATCTATATATCTAACATTAATGTGTAAAAAAATACATCATCTTTCTTGCCATATATTCCGTTTCTAAGCGGAACTATCTATCTATCACAAACCATAATACGTATGTATGTGACAGCCTAGACAAAAGACATCACATTGCTTTGTGTACCGTACTAAGTCCGAGTCTGCTTGGGCCATAATCCTAGATTTAGTGAGCCAGGACCAGAAAAATCGGATCATAGTAACACAACCAAAGTCAAACTAATGTGTATATTTCTCACCCTCACACCCAAAAATACAGAAAAAGTAGTCTTCTCCAAGGGTCGCGATGATCTCTAAAGTCTAGCTTAGCTAGCATTCGGTATTGACCCTGCCCTGCCCTGTCTGTTGTGGGTTCAAGCCCTACCCAGGACAATCATTCGTGTGATGAATACCTACTTGTGTTTGTTCTGTGTCTGGGTGTCATCATTATCCAATATTTAATACTGTGGTACATATTACATATAACGTATATATTTGTAATACCACTGTTGATACTGGCCTCAAAAAAAAATTTGCCAACTGTGTTATTTGTCTAGCATGTCGTAAAATACGACTAATGGCACATGGGGTTTTGGGTGTATGATTATGTAGCCATTTATCACTATTATCACTATCTATCTATCTATAGCACAACTTTTTCACAATTTTCCATCTAATTAAGCTTCTATCGTGCTGTTTTATTAATAACTAAAAGTTGTTGTGAGAGCTTACTAATCCTTAGACTAGCCCTTCTGAAATTGCGGGTGTGATGATATGTATTATTGCTATAATATTGTTTATTTTTTGTATACAGCCATTTATAAAATAAGCAGCACACTCGAAACGCACCTCCGAAGGCTAGGCATGCGCGTGCGCAAGTACAAAATAACAAAAAATCTCACAATTAGATGAGTTTAGTGAACGATGACCGAAATCGGCTCGCGTGCACACGCTTGCCGGACCGGAATATACATACATCGTGTAAAACCGGGTGCACATATGCGCTAATCGGACAGGGCCTAAGAGGCCCGGGGGCATTTCGACTTGAAATAAATTGGTACAATACTTAGACTCAGTGGTACAAAAATTCGTAATAGTATCGTAAAATTTTAGTTATCTATATCAGATCCGACGACTTGTTTACTCAAATGTGTTTAGCGTATTGGGTAAGGTGTTCAAAAATGACGTGTTTAATCTACTAATCTAATACTTATGAAAAATAATGTGCCTTACATATGTGCGGCAGCAAGTTTAGAGAAGAAAAAAACAAAAATGCTCACATAAAATCCCATCAAGTTGGCATACCGAAAAATATACCAGATATTTTTTGGTTCTATTGCTCGAGCGGCACTACATTAACGTTAATGCGCTTGCGCATGCCTGGACGCACCTTAACGCGATGTACATACATCGACTCGCATATGCACTGCTGTCGTTTCCGACAATAGCCAGTGTTATGTTTCTTTGACTATCGGATTGCCTCGTGTAAAATTCTGCCTAAATTAAGTTTTATATTTGTCCTTTAGAAACGCTAGTCAAAATATAGTTTACGTATCTGGTCAAAATCGGAAAATAGGTATTTATTATATGTTATAATAACGCCTTTATTTCAATAGCAATGAGCAAAGGTCCTCAGACATGCTCATATTTTCCATTTGATAAGCTGCTGGCTCTCATAAATCGATTCCTCTGCAATTTTTTTTTTCATATATAATTTATGCCGCTAACATGGCTAATACGTATTTTGAATTTACTCTGTATTTTGCCGACAACACAAAAATTATTATGATGACATAGTCTTGGATAACTCATAATTTATATGTAATTCATCGTACGACAATTAAATCATTTCTAAACAGCAATCCATCATTGATAACAATATCAACTTTCTAATCACATTATTTCAAAAACATGTTATTTATTGTATCTGTCATGTTTATACGAATAAAATTGTAGGCGTAAAATTATGCTACTGATAATAACGATATCATTACTTTAATCTGGCCCATTTAAATTGATTATTTGAACTTAAATTGGACGCGGAAGAGACACCGAAATGTAAAACAAAGTGGAAGGTCAGAACGGAATTAAGTACGAATGGTAATGAATCTGGAGTACAGCGAATGCGCCGTACAATTGTGTTTTAGATTCGTAGTACAATAAATAGTATGTGTTGAATTGTAAATGTAATAATAATAAAATCCGTGGCGGGTTTACCAGTAGACTGAGTGAGCCTGTGACGGCATCTACGGGTAGCTAATATTTTTTAACCAACGAAAAAAACGAAGAAGGTTCTCAATTCGACACGTATATTTTTATCACGGAATAGTAAAAAAAAAGGACTCCACGCCGTCATACTTGTATTTTTCTCCAATGAAATCTCAAAATGTTATTCGATCCGAGCAATTGATAAGTTAATGAAGGAAATTCGTCATCTTGTCAAGTTTTTTGATCTTTTGCAAAATACACAAGAATTAGTCATTTTCTTATTTTTTTTAATAAATAATCTGTTGATGTATAGCAATGTATTTCCTTTTCTTATTTGATGTTAAAATTGACTTTTGTTGCTCAGTCTCTTGTTATATGGTAGTTTTTGGACTATATGACTACTATTAATAAATTCCTACGTTTTGGTAAACACACCTTGTGCAATTATTTTAAACCGAAATAAAACATTAAAATTTGTTTGTCTTTAATGAAGTTCCTTCATGAAAACAACATAAACGACATCCCTAGCATAGAATTTAACAGTAAGATAACTCTTATTTAACACGGTATACTGACGAGATAAGGCCCAGTGTTATGGGTATATCAAATCGTATGCCAAATACGCATTTAACGTCTAAAGTAAAAGATCGATCCCAAAAACTATACCTTATAACCTATGACTAGCAATAACACTTAAGTAACGGGATATAATAGTATGTGCTAGCATGACATAACATATAATAGCGAAATCACTGCAATGCGATTAGTATTAAACTTTGGACTTTGCAACAAACGGTGGTACGAATTCCATACTATAACGGTCACTTCTTCATTTTTTTGCGCTTATCATTCTGTTCAGAAGTTAATAATAGATTAATACAGGTGCACCACATGTAAAAATAATACTAATTAAACATCAATTCATGATATGAAGTCAAATATCATCATCATAGCTACCTTCAGTACTTGGGAGGGGATCGTTGGTGTGCGTAGCTTTCCCAGATGCCCTCCCCATGCGATTCGGCGGAACACCTCTGGGTTTTTGTGGTTATGCCCTCTCTATCATGGGGGGAGAGTCCCACATAACTACTTCACCTCCCTGGATGGAGTAGTATGCGTAAGGCATTTCCCAGAAAAAAATGTCCTTATTATACTAGATAATTAGATCTTTCTTTGTGTGCTATAAAACTTAGAATCGGTTCAAATGTAGGAACGGAGTATAAGCTTGAAAGGTGATAAGAATTGGTACATTTATATGTACAGACTTTGATGTTAGTAGTATGCTATAGCGTGTGAGACCTAGAACAGCTTAGTACTTCTGTACAGCTTCAAGGTCGAAGTATACGCAGACTCAAGGCTCACTGTTGTTCAGTCTATTGTGGTCAGATTTACAAACACGCAAGGCCAAAGCCCTTGAACTAGCTAACATCTTAATATAGTATCATATGGTTTAGTGTAAAACATAACGGAAGACCACATTAATGAGCTACTTGATTGATTTATATTCGCCATTCAAATTCAAGTTAAGATAATGTTTTTACGCATTTAACATTGTAACAAAAAATCAAGCAAACAGTTCAAAGTTCAAGCAGCAAATATGTTTGTGATTTAAATCGAGTACATATATAATAAAGTATGTACGTACTTCGACTTGTTTTAATTAATGTTGTTTTTATTTTGCTCATGTTTTTACACATGAAATAGAAAATTAGGGCGTCTCTAGCCCCATAGTATATTTTAGTTCGGGGCTGTGGGGATCAAACTTGGTTTTAAATACTGCTGAACCTACAAAAAGCTAAATCTAAAGCTTTAAAATCGTGCTCCATCGTGATGAGGCTCTTGTAACAACCGCTTTGTTCTAGCAGCAAAATCTTTCTCACCGAGCCAGATATCTTTCACATATTTGAACGGAGGGGAGAAACCGCATTCATATATTCAGCATAGGCTATTTAAACTTTCGCATAGGGAGAGATAGTACACGAAACTGTTCATGGGACTATTGACTATATAAATACCTAAAACACATATTAAAATACAATCCTCAATTTCTTCATCGTCTGCTACGCCCCCTAAAGTTTGAAAGGCATGTGGTACTCAAACTCCCTAAAATGATATACGGCCATGGTACTAAAGTAAAGCGGTGTCAACATACCCTGGACAGAGGTGCACACTTGGCGCAGGCCAGGCCAGCCGGCGGGCGCATGATGGGCTGCGGCGCCGGCACCACCGGGCCCTCCTTCACGCGGTATAGAGACGTCTGCCGACTCTGCAACAATAGAGAAAATGACATAAGACAACATTACATTACATACATTGTACCATGTTGGTCTGGGACTTAAATAATGTGCCAACTGTGTTCCTTGCCTATGTGTAAGGAGCGGTGGTAGCTCAATGGTAAGGACACGCGCTTCTTAACCGAGGAGTGAGGGTTCAAACCCGGGCACGTACCTCTGGATTTTTCAAATCTATGTACGTTATACCACTAGCTCGACGGTGAGGGAAAACATCGTTATAAAACCTGCAAATTCAAACCACTTTGGATTTGTAAACATGATCCAAATTTTTTCTGGTCCCCCTATCTTAGGGTTCTGAAGATCAGATCGGCAGTCGCTTCAATGTAATTACCAGACTCGCTAAATCCTGGATCATGGTCTAAGCGGACCCTGTCTTAGCACAGGACATAACGCTAGTAAGATGATGTGTTCCTTGCCTAGCATGTCGTAAAAAGCGACTAATAGTATATCGGGTTTTGGATCGACGAGCTAGCCAGTTGTCAATACTTTTTCACAATTTCCCAGCCAAGTTTTTTTTTGGCTAAATGTGGCTAAGGGTTTCGGGGATTACTGGCGTGATGATATGTATTAGTTCTTTAAATCAATCCATCAATTCATTTGGACACGAGACCGTAGTCTCCGCCATCCGTAGACACAATAGGTTGGCAATTCCTGCTGTAAGGGTATTAATTACAATGTGTTTATACAGTGTGATGTAACATTGGCGGCGAGTCATGTCGCACGCTCGTTGCGTTACCTCACCCTGTAATGAGCGGTTAGTGCAACTGATATCGCATCTCAATGACATATCAGGGCTGATAGTTGACATAAAACAAGTAATTATCTTTCGAATTATGTAATAATATCCTCCTAACCGTTTTCGGTCACAGAGGCCAATCTTAACGAGGATTAACCCGCTACACAGGCAACAGGAGATATTATAGAGCACAACTGTGTGCGCAAACACAGGTGCAATATCTGTTCTTTCACTCTCATAGTCCGGTGAGACGCCATCACGATATCAACGAAGAGAAGTCAAGCGCAGGACTAACGGCTTAACGTGCTTGTCTAGGCCCGGATTGGTTAAACCGCAAACTTTCAGGGGGCTGTTACTGAGTAATTTCAATATTGAAATAACAATCCATTATTTTATTTTTTTACCTCGACCTGGGATTTGAACCCCTACCGAGTTTTGGTCCTTAGGCGGCGCAGTAGGAAACAATTTTTTTTTTCTGCTACCTACCCCATAACTTTTCTATAACATTAACAATAAGGATGCAAAATTTCATGACGATTCCGGGTTCAAATCCCGCTAGGGGCAAATGTTTCGTGTGATGAACATAGACATTTGTATTTGAGTCATGGATGTTTATAAACGTATAAAAGTATGTCTATCCGTTCACCTTGTATCCATAGTATAGCTAGGGAATTGGGAATTGTTAGTCTGGAGAATTTATTTATTATTTACTTATTTATAGAATAGTTAAGACGCCAAAGTGTTATAAGCAAACTCACTCACGCATTTATAATATTAGTCAGGATTATTTTACACAAACTGTTGTTTTGCGATTACAAAAGGAATTATATTTGCAAAGCTTATCGGGCTCTTCTCTTTAGTTGTGCTTCTTACTTAATAGGGTCAACGGAAATACCCACAAGTTAGAGATAGTTAAGTAAATAGTTTAATCTAAGAAGTATTTAATTACAGAAATAGACACACATTATCCCACGTTGGTTTGAGACACGAGGAGAATGTGCCGACCGTATTCCTCGCCTAGCATGTTGTTAAAAACGACTAATGGTGTATTGGGTATTATGCTAACGTTTATGTAGACGATCAGCTATAACCTCTTGTTAATATTTCTCACAATTTCCCATCTTCCCCAATAAGGGTTTTTTGAATTAAAACATCCAAAAGATGGCGTAACTGTGACTTGCGGTCTTGTCACCCTCCTCATTGGTTAGTTGTCAGACCAAAATGACATGCTGTCAACAAGAAGCCAATAGCGACAGTAGTAAGACCACAAGACTCCCTTGCGCCGTCCCTCATTGGGTTAGATAAAAAATATCTCATTCAAAATTCAAAATAATCTAATTCGTTTTTACTCTAAATATGGAACCCTTAACCCTACCGCATACCGCCTCGGGGATTGCAGGCAAGATTTTATTTATAGGATATATTGGTACATTAAAAGATGTATGTAATGTGACGCAAACAATGATGTACATCGTTCTTAAATCTACAACAATTATGTACAAACAATCCGCAGTAATTCACAACAATAAAATGAGTCCAAATCGCGTAATACTGTATATATCCAAACTGCGCTAACGTTCTCATTTCACGCAAATTGTTTTATATAATTCCGTGTTTCAACAGCCCTAAATGCGAGGCATGTTGTAACATCTAATCCATTTCGGAGGTCGGCAATTGAGCAGTGAAAGTGACGTAATGGCCGGGTCAAGAGCAGTTCAATGCCATGGCACAACTGTTAGGCCCTACCGCGACGCCATATGGGACAGGCATAACTAGCGAAAGCTTAAGAAAGCGGCACTATTAGGGTTCCGTGTTAGACGTTTGTGGGGGCGGTATTTTTAGAGGTATACTTGAAAAATGTATTAAAACGTTGATTATGCGAGTAATTATTTCGGATTCAGATGTATGTAGAAGGTACCGTCCACCTTCTATCGGTAATATTTTTTTTTCTTTTTACAGATAAGCGGTGTAGAAAATGTATACAGGCTATGATATAATACATTAATTATGATTTTTATGAAGTATCATATTTTATAAGAAATCTTACGTCACAATATTTGCGTGTATTTCTGAACTATGCAACTATCGATTTTAGCAAAATCGAAACAATCAAAAACTTATTTTTACAATTCCTAGAATATTTAGCAACTTTTACGTCATTACTATTAATCAATATTCTCTGTTGAGGGGTATTGTTGTGGCGATAAAAATAAAAGGAAAATCCGAATTGTGATGCCTCTTCATTTTTGACACCGTCTCCTTTTATACAAAATTAGAAAAAAATAAAGAAATAATAACAAAAAATATATTTCTATTTCTCAAAACAAAAAAGTTCAAAGGTCGAGGTTTATTTAAATATGAGACATGTCGAAACTCGAATCTGCCTGCTAGTATGCTGCGTAGCGCGGAACGATGCGGACGTGTATGATAGCGCCGCATCCTCCAATAAATTAATTAATTGTATAGTTTTTTTATGGTTATTGTGTTTTATTAGCTCTATTAATAATTTTAACATACAACGACTTGTAAAGAATGTACCAACTGTGTTCCATGCAACTAGTAAAACGGTGTATTTGAGTATTGCATTTGTGATTATGTTGGGGCTAAGCTAGCAATTTGGCTATACTTTTTCACACTATTCCATCTAATCCAACTCTATTTGATAGTAATTTAGTATGTATGTACATACAGTATGTCATTTATTTAAAAAAAATAATACATCTTTATAATGGACAGCATCCACGACACGTAGATCCGACTCACACTTGACCATTTTTCTCTTAAACCTGTCAGACCAAGTTTTCCAATGAAAGGCCAAACATGAAATATCGTCAACCAGCCAAATAGACGTATACTTTTCAACTTAGCTGGGTATTTTGAGAGACTTCCACCATAATCATCATCTGGGACAGGGTTTCTCAAACTTGCGGCGAACCCCTAGACTTCAATTCAATGATTATCGCATAAACCTGATGTGATAATCATTAAATAATTGAACTGGCTCGATGACGCATTTGGTAGTGACCCTGCCCCAGGCGCCAAGAGTTGTGGGTGCGATCCTCACCCAGGACAAACATTCGTGTAATGAATACATGTCTTTGTTCTGTGTCTGGGTGTTAATATCTGATATTTAGTATATATTTGTAATACCACTGTTTCTGATATCCGTAATACAAGTGCTTATGCTACCTCGGAGTCAGATCAATGTATGTGATGTTGTCGGATATTTATTATTATGTATATATATTTTATTAATTACCTCGTGTTTGATAACTATAATGCACTTGTTCCACAGTGCCTCTTCATGAGATAAACATAAATGAGATAAACTCCTTCCCTCGCTTAATCTAGAGCTATTTTTAACAAGTTCAATTCAAAAGTTCATTGTAATCAGTAAGTAAACAATGATTCATACATACATCACCCCCGTAATGCCTGAAGGGGTAGGCAGAGACAAAGGGGCAGCAAGCTCGTTTAACCACATTCAGCCAAAAATAAAACTGGGCTGGGTTAGATGGATAATACGCCAATAGTCGCCTTTTACGACTGGCTAGGCAAGGAACACAATTAGAACATTCTTTTCAAATCCCAGTCCAAGATTGGATGGCATTCTGCTCTCCAACATTGGATGGCATTCTGCTCATTTTTTTTTATTAGTTTTACCTTGACATGCCAGTTCCATCGTACCTTATCTTGCTGATTGCAAATAATGAAAAAAAAAAACATCAAACATACCGCGACCATATTGTCCAGCTTCGCGTAGATGTCGTTGTGTCGGCGGCGCGTGCGCACCGCCTGCCGCAGCGAGCCGGTGGACTCGCGCCCGCCGCACCACCCGCCAACACGCTCGCCCAGCACCTCGAGCATGTCGGCGACGCGGCTGCAACAACACGTTCAACGTTAGAATATAATAGAAATACTTTATTCGACACATACAAAAGAAAAAGACGTAACATGAAAGAGACAGAAACATAGAAATGCAATAAGAAGTGTGGGCCATCCATAAAGTACGTCACAGGAATTTCATGAGCTTTTGAGCCGGGCGAGAATCGTACCTGTGCCTGTTGCGTTCGACGCACCCGAACCATTACAATAAAGTACGTATATGTAGTGAATGTACACTAATCTACTACGTTAATTTTCGTTTTCCGGCTGAAGGTCTCTCACAAACTCAAAGATAAAGATCTTTTCTCTCGTTTCTTCTCTTTTGTCTCGTGATTAGTCGGAATCTGCTAAAACGTAATCGTAACGTAAAAATTTTCCTTTAGAAAATCAGATATTCTTAAATGGCTTTTGTGTCTTTTAAACAAGGAATAAATCTAATCATAGTAAAATGTGCAGGCTTATTTAGGCTGATTTCCCTCATAATCAAGGAAGTGGTAAAAATACGTTGATTTAAAAAAAAATAACGAACGAGCTTTCACCGCATCTCAAAGACAACACATACCTATTATACAATACAAAGTTCCTCGCACCAGATGCACCAGGGCACAACGTGCTGTTATCTCTGAACGCGCGAAGTTTGATGCGACTTTAACCTTTTGCAACAATCGATGACCTATAATAACGCAACACCACTAACGTGACGAATCACGTCGTGTCCACGATGCCCGATCTCTGCACTTGTGTGTAGCGCAAGCGCAGCAAAAGGGTGGCAGAATATCACAGGACTTCGGTCTAGTGTGAGCCCCGACCAAAGGGATAAAAGATGTTACGACTAGATTTAGTCTATGTATCAAACCGAAAGTTCTAATAAAAAACGATAAAGCCCCGTCCGAATGGAGTAAACATCTTCTAATCTATTTACCAAAATAAGCTGCCTAGATTTTAGTGACTAAGGCATATTGTAAATTAATAATACATAGTTCCAAAAAGTCAAGCCCTTTCTTCCAGTTTGGTGTTTTGACTATCGAAATAAAAGTGGATTACACAAGACTTAATAACTACCGCGCGCGAATGAATACAGGTGTAATGAAGCAATTTATAAATGTACCATTTGGCAACCCCTAAATAATTTTTGGAACCCCAGTTTATTATTTATTATCTATGAGACCCAGGATCAACGATTAGGCAGAATAAACAACAACCTAGGGACCTCGTATCAGATTAAAGCCTCCATATATCTCAGTACTACAGGTTAAAGAAGCCCCAAGGAAATTCCTACAAATCATTCAGCGACACGGCTAAGGATGAATCACTTCGCGTTCACGGTCCTTGATCAGGAAAACTACTGTGAACGTGTCTTGGTCACTGCAGGCCTCTTTCCTAATACGATCTCGTCATCCACATTATTATAGAGCTATGAATAAGCCCTTGGTCTGGAACTCAAAATTAATGTCCCTAACAACTGTGTGCCAGCATGTCGTTAAAGCAAATGCTGTATTGTTTGTTGCCTTTTCCATCTATTAAACCTAATTTTATTTTTGGTTAAATGTGGTTACCGGAGTTTGTTGCTCTATGGTTTCTGTTTGTCTGCCCTTTAAGGCAATGCGGACGTGATGGTATGTATTTATGTGGATAAGCATGTTTTTTTTCAAGCGACAAACGCCAACACTCTTTGTCAAAAAATAAAGACCCTTTTCAATAAAAAAGTGTAAATAGCTCGTACTAAGTCACACACGCAAGCTGCTTTTGTTAGAAACCTTCAGCACAATGGCCACTACATATTCTTCATTATTTTCCCAAGATCACAATGAACGCGTGTTGACTAATTGTTTTGTTTTTATAAAGGATGCCGACTGGTGCAAAGTCTACCTACTGACCTGGAAGACGATTTTACATTGGTTTTAAAATAAACCTTCGCGATGTGTCACTGTACAAAGTTTTAAATGTAAATAAACAATGGAAAATGCATTGTTTTTTCCGGACTTTGATAAAGAATGTTCAGTCGTATATCTTTTGTCCATTTGCTTTGTTCGCAACCAGCATAGGCTTTAAAACTACTACGTAATGTGGTTCAGGAGCAAGAAGTCGGTCGGGAACTTAAAAAGAATGTACCACATTGGTTTCTTGTCCAGTAATTCGTTAAGGCGCCTAATTGTATTGGGTGTTGAGTTCGTGATTGTATAAGCAACAAGCTAGAATTTATCACAATGTTTTCACAACATTCCATCAAACCCAATTTGATTCTAATTTAGAAGAGAAGTGGTTGAAGGATCTCCTCCTTGGACTCGCACTCTGATGGGCAACGAGCTAGCTACTCGTCATGAATTTCTCAAAACTTTCCATCTAGTCCAACTTAATTTTATTTAAGCTAATAGTCGCTAAAGGAGTTTGCTATAAGTACCATAGACTCTGTGTCCAGGACTGCAGACATTATGTACATTTGAAAAATAAGTGAAATCACGGACAGCACTTAACGCGTGGATCAGCGTCTACTATACAGACAATGTTAATAACACTTATTGAAATAACTCGATCGAATACAGTTTCAGTGCATTATGTTAAACACGGTATGCGCAGCTGTTATCACAAACACGCTTGTCAAACATGTGATTCACATGCAGCTAGACAATGGACAGACTACTATGGGTGGCTATTATTAATAGATTTAACACGTTCTAGCTTCTTTGGCGATATTGGTTATCAACGACATTAGTGGATTAGAACAATGAGGGTTTTTTGAATTAAAACATCCTAAAAGCGGCGTAACTGTGACATGCGGTCTTGTCCGCCTCCTCATTGGTATGTTGTCAGAACAAACTGACACGTGTCTCATTATGAAGGGTGCTGTCAACAAAGAGCCAATAGTGACAGTGATAAGACCACCAGACTCCCTCGCGCCACCTGGCGGTTTTTGTTTTTTGAAAACCCTCATTGAGGTCAACAATAAATTATTATTATTGTACGATAATAATGCCGTAGGAACTGAAGAACACCTTGCTTGTTGTTCCTTGGACTCTGCCTGCCTCTTTGCAGATTGCCGGCGTGATTATATGTATGTATTAATTTTGATTTTAAAATTAGTACCTTATGTACACATACCGACGAGTATGAAAAGTATAAGTCTTTTCATACACTCTCAATATAGAAGAAGCGAAAGGTGTGTGTCAAGATCATAGCAAATGGAAAAATGTGATCTCTGCCTACAACATTGGGAAAAAGGCGTGAAATTATGTATATATACATGTGTATGTACGTACACATAGCAGATACCTATACACAGAGCCATTAAATGAACACACTCTTTATATTGACGCAAAATTTATACGCTCGCACCAGAAAGGCTTTTGCCTGGCTAGATGGCGCATTCGGTAGTGACCCTGCCCCATGCTCCAAGAGTTGTGGGTTCGATTCCCAACCAGGACAAACATTCGTGTGATAAATACTTGTGTTTGTTGTGTGTCTGGGTGTTAATATCCAATATTTAAGTATATATTTGTAATATTCAAAGTTCAATGTATGTGAAGTCGTCGAATATTTATTTATTTATCGCAATAGTTATTGCACAATTTGAGTAAGAATAACGTTCTAAGACGAAACTGTAAAAGTATTTTAAGGGTCTGATTGACAGTCCCCTTAACAGATAAGCATGCATAACTAACTATAATTACATACATACATACATACATACATAATGTCACCTTTTTCCCATTGGGGTAGGCAGAGATCACTTCCTTACATTTGCTACGATCCTGATATACACCTTTCGCTTCTTCTACATTGACAAATCATTTCATACACGCTTGTCGGATAAGGGTGCTGTTTGCCTGATCTTTTGTCAAAACATTTCCAATCTGGTCATAGTTATGACTAATTAGTGTAGAAAATGCGAAAAGTATGAGTTAGGTAGGCTCGTAGTAAATGGAAGGATGTCGTCTCTGCTTACTCGCATGGGAAAAGGGCTTGACTGTATGTATATATTTGTATAATAATATATGTAAACATGATAACACCTACAACACAGCCTATAGATTTTATACAAACGAATTTACGTAATTATCATTCGTGACAATGAAAATAATCTTTATGATGCGTGTTGCATTGTTTCCAACTACTATATTTTAAATTATCTTATCAGCGTTCAAAACTATAATAATATAACAATAGTTCGAAGACCTTACTAACCAAAACACTTTAAATTTTTGTATACATATAAAGGAAAATAATTAATCCTATAATAGTTTGTAAAAATCATCAACGTAAATAATCATTTAAATATAACATGTTGTCTTTTATAATAATTGATCTGATCTCATCATCACCTATCTAAAAGGAAAATCATATAATTTTTAATCTATGTTGGTCAATCAAATCATACAATTTTTAATTTACGTTGGTAGTGTAAAATGATAATGGGCAATTATTATAGGCTATTTTCCTCAAAAATATTTAGTCCTTAAGATTATAAAAAAATATTGGATACGTATTTTTTGCTTTATCTAATACTCAAAAAATGACAAAGATAAAGCGCTTCATAGATCTAAAATTTAGCGCTTTACGTCACTTGGACAGTAAAATTGTACACACCAAGTGACATCACGCGGTACTTTAACGCGCTGTATCTTTATCATTATTAGTTTGTTAAACAAAAAAAAAAATACGTAAGCAATATTTTCGGGATGTGGGATTCGTACCCACGAGTCCCACGACCCTTGGTTTCGTGGGCAGGGTCTCTGATCACTCGACCAACGGGCCAGCCTAATTTTACTTTAGTGCAGTACCTAATATTCATAAAAGCGGCCATGTATATTTTAAAGTAAGTATAAATTCATTGCAATAATTAAGCTATTGGTTTACTCCAATTATCTGACGTTTACGGCATAAATGACAATCATAATTTGTTATAAAGTCGTCACTAATTCACAACAAAAACACATATTTAAATAATTGCAATTTAATATGCAAACATATGATAAGATAAAGTAAGAAGCATTAAATACTTATCCGATTACGATTATATTCTGATCTTAGACAATCGAAATAACATCCGTGAACAGTTCATTCATATCGTTACACAATGTACTTGAATATGAAAAACAATGCGCGCGGGGACAAATGTTTTATAAGAGCGATCGACTGAACACTGGCAGACTACTTAATTAAATAAATAAATTCTTCAGACTGGCACACTAATTCTCTAGTCCCACGCTAAGCTTATAAGCTTGTGCTAAGGATACTACATAGATGAACGGATAGCCATACTTAAATACGTTTATAAACATCCATGACTCGAGCACAAATAAATATCCATGTTCATCACACGAAATATTTTCCCCTAGCGGGATTCGAACCCGCGACCCTTGGTTTCGTGGCCAGGGTCTCTGACCACTCGACCAACGGGCCAGTCAAATTATTATTATAAACGAGCCGACCCGGTGGTTTTAAACCACCCCGCTCACGGTTACCATTCTTTATGATTCTCCCATATATTTTTGTTTGTAAACTACCCTTATCTTACAGCGTCCAAAGCAAAAAAATATGTTCTGATCGGTTTATCTGTGCGATTCTCACGCCTACACTTACTACACTTACACGCTTAACCGATTGCGATAAAATTTGGTGGACATAGGCTACTTCTCATCCAAACAAAATATAGATCCTGCAGGATGCAGGTTTTCTAGTAGACAGACCGAAGATTTTCCTTTTATTTTTCAATTTTTTTTTATTATGGACATGATGAAAAGGAGAGACAAATTCTTAAGGCAAACTGCAGTAGTTGAACAGATAATTTTAACACAGCTTAAGTAAAAGCATGCACAAATAACAGTAAACACAACTTGGCATAAAAGTTACGAGTAAAATCCACAGAGTAACAGAAAAGTGAATTATACAAGTATGTGAAACATTGCGGTTTTAGAACTAGTTTCCAAGGCGAGCTCACGTTGCAATGGGCAGGTAGGAGGTGCGTATTAGGGTGAGCCGTTTGTCAGTTAAGCTATCTAGCGATATTATACATGACCAGTTGTACCCGCGGTTTCAACCGCGTTTATGGTTAATAGCCTACCTACAGGCTTCCTCGATAAATTAACCATAAAGCACAAAAATATTTTTTCAATTTAGACTAGTATTTCCTGAGATTAGAGTGTTTAAATTAACTAAACAAACAAACTCTTCAGCTTTATATATTAGTATATGGCTATAGATCGATATCACATTATATTTCATACAAAATATCTTAGTAGGGCCTAAAAACTTAACGTTATCGCCCCCAACAACCTAACCTTTTTTCTTTACAATTTTCTATATTATTTTCTAAAATAAATATGTACTGAACATATTATTTTTTTTTTTTTTTTAAAGTCGTGGTTACACTGTTTTAGATATATTTTAGTAAATATATTTTGCTTCTTTGTGTAGTTGCGTATTTATTAAATATTTTGTTTACAATCATTTCTCATTCCTAATATAATGGGAATGAGAAAGCGCCTGTCTTCCGAAAATTGTTAATACCGTAATTTACACATTACAGAAGTTACGAAACATTTCAGTAAGTACTTTGTCAGACAACCGTTTAGACTAGGGAACTTTTAATTCGCCCATCATCTAGCTAATTCAAGACTAAATGCGATGTTCCTTTTGCCCCACTCAGGATGAACCCTCTGTCATTACGAGTCATCTCGGGAACGCGCGAGCTACCTTTAATTTTGTAGTAGCGAGACCGCACGCAATTCGCTGTAATTGGATAAATTACACCTGTTCGTAGAGATGGGCCATTGTTCCAAACATACAAATCGAAATTGTCATCATGATGGAATCAAATTAAAATTTAAAATCTAACAATTTTTTGGTAAACCATTCGTATCGTAAGTGACCATAGATAACTAGTTTTTGTAAAAATTAAAAACAAAGTACGAAATCTGGAATAAATAGGAACACACAATTTGTGCCATTTCTAAAGACGCTTAAATTAATAATATTGTAGTTGTTGATATAACGGCGAATTTGCCTTATGAAATGTTGTTGTCAATTACAAAAAATACAATTACTTATGCAATTACGTCGTGTTAAGTATAATAAAAAGAAAATGTAAGTAGAGTAATTATTAGATACTATTATATTTTCAGTACACATAAAATTGTAAGAACCTTTATTCTATGTGTTTATTTACAAACTTTTGATTACATTACAAAAATAGCAGTAAGGGCACCAAAATATTGTATTATTTTAAGTAAATTAAATATTTTTGATATGATTCTGCATATATACCAAAGCCATATTTCAAACAACCCTTTTTGTAAGCAAACACCGTAGCCCATAGACATTTGCAACAACACTCGTATCAAAAATGAGCTGCCAACCTTACAAGTGCTTTCATGAACTCTTTTAAAGAACCCTATTCCCGATAGTTTCGAACTATTCGAATTAATTATTCGCACATTCCCACCTCTACTGCTACAATATGCGGCGTCAACATGCGCCCGCGCAGGTGGCGGCCATCACCGAGACCAAGTTAATTAACTCCGGTAAGTATCATGCAGCATCCAGTTTTTTAGCCAACTACTTATAAGTAGACACCAAGTGTATTTTTAATCGTGATGAATGGACGAAAATTACAGTGGACTGAGAAACGTAAGGCGTAGAAATAATCTGCCCCAATATGGATGGGCTACCACATATGAGCTATTTAACCAGCTCTCCTATCGATATGTGACCGACCGCTTGGTATGGCTATTAGAGACCCTGCGAAAAAGACCGCGAATGTTCGATTCCTGTTATGGCAAATATTCGTGTGATGAACAAACACTATTATTTCCTCTAGGGTCGTAATTTATAAACTCAAAGTACGTACTCAGAGTAAGTAAGTATGTTGTCCTGTATCCATTACACAGGCGTGCTTAGTTTGGAGGTAAAGAATTAATGTGCCCAAAACCCCATATACCTTTAGTAGCCTTTTGGCAAGAAACATGGTTCGCTCATTATTTTGAAGTCCCAGACCAACATGGAACAATGGGATGGGTTAGATGAAAATTGTGAAAAAGTAGTAGTAACAAGTGGCTAGCTCGTCGCCTACAAAATCACATACCCAAAGCCTCATATATACCATTAGTCGCCTTCTACGGCATACTAGGCAAGAAACACAGTTGGCACATTATTTTTAAGTCCCAGACCAACATGGGACAAAAGCTAGCTACCATAATAAAACTACAAATTTACCTATTTTTTAAGATGTGAAGCATTACATTAAATTTAACAATATACAGATAAATAAAATAATACAGTTGGGTCAGAGGGTAGGTTGTGTTAAAAAATGATTTGTGTTTATAAAATGTTAATTGAGACAGAAATTACTGTTTATAATATAATTGTCTCCTGTAAAAAGCAAATAGATATCGACTAGGAATAGATAAAGTATTTTCAAACGGATTAAAATTTTAATTTTTCAAATATTCTGAACTGATTTTCCTGTAAATTTACTTTTTGAAATACATTCCCTACTTTTCCTAATACGGGTTGACAACACTGATGTATGCACATTTCATTAATCTATGTTTCTGAACTCGGTATATTTTGGTAGTCGTAAAATTAAAACAGGTTACATTTTAATAAATACACAATAGTGCTGAGTGATTTGATTATGGTGCAATAATGACTAGTAACAATAGCATTTTCCGTTTTCAATTATTCACATTTCGTCGAATACAATGCTTATTTAGGGTAAAGCAAAGTCGAATTTCAACATTTCGTTGTTAATAAAACATTTTTGCCCTTGTCGAAGTAAAATTTAAACCATGAAAAGCAACGCAAATGTTTACTGATAAAGACATACCTATCACTTTAAAAAAAATTATACGAGAAACCTAAATAATTATTTCCGAAGGACACATTTTATACGCACCCACATTGTTTCTTTAATTTTAATAAAAAAGTCGTTATACAAATTACAAAGTGCCTACATACAGATTCCTTTAGTTATACAATATGGCCTCCAAACAAATATTAGACAAGAGTACCCATTTAAATATGCTTTGTTTACGAACCTAGATGTGAAGAACCAGTAGAGTATGGCGGTGAAGATGGCCAGCTCGGCGGCTCCGCTGGCCACGCGAACATTTTCCACTACCGTCCAGACGTTTATTATCGTATCCATCGTAGACCAGTTCCCGGTCTTCGAGTCTACGACATCACCAACAGTCCAATTCCAACTTTCACTTAGAGTGTTAATTTTGAATGTTTTTATTCCGACGAACAACAAACAAAACGGTGCGACGATTCGGTTACAACTGCGATTGTATCAATTGAAATATCGATTCGAGTCTCGTATTTATCGATTTCGGAACCGAGTACACGAGTGACCCGCCCGAGAGACAAACGGCTACTGATTGACTCTAAGCATATATATAGCCTAGGAGTATCATCGATGTGACCCGAGCAGTGTGCGAAGCGAAGTTTCATGCGTGATAGATAACATAAGCAATAACTCAGTATGTGTTATCGCCAATTCAATAATTAATACGACCTAATTGGTTGACGATAAAGTAGCTGGTGTTTGGGACAAAGTTCAGTGGTGAATTGATGACATGTATGGAAAGGATTGCAAGGAAACGTGGGTGCACGCGGCGAGCGTGCAACCTGAATACCGAATTACCTGAGAGAACTGTTAGCAAATGTATTTAAGTTTTGGCCGAGTTAGCAAATATTTTTCGAACTAGTAATTTTATACGAAAGTGTGATTTTTTAATTAACACAATTTGCGAGTTCCTGCCGTTTGCGTATTCAACTCAATAGACAAGTGTAAAAAAATCTACATATCTACATAATCGTTATGGGGGCTTTACATTTACAAACCAATTCTGAAAATATGTGTTTATTTTCAAAATCGTGACCAGCCTACAATAACCTACAACAAAACTTTGTTTTTCAATCATTTATTAAATTAAATCATTTGTATCGTAAAACCGTGTTACATTTTAATGTTAAGGTCGTACGCTTAGACATAGATAAATAAAACCAGCTTAATTGGCAGAAGAAACATATCTGGGACCTCTCAAAACAATATTAATATAAATGAATTTAAATTCAAAATCTCTTTATTTATATAGGCTTCAAAAAGCACTTATAAATAGTCAATTTAAAAAGAAAAAAAAATGTATTTAATGAGTTATTATGAACATCAAAAAATTTACTCAACTGAACTGACATGAGCCGGAAATAAAGGATATCCAAGTCTACAATACAGCATAGACAACGAATATTTATTTACTCATTCGTGACAACTTTTAATTACTTACTTATTAACTTAAAAATAACTTAAAAAGCGACGTCCTATTTCATGTTACTAAGCCCTTATAATAAGTCACAGTACTATTGTATTGTAGGATGTACCTTAGATATTAAGTACTATTCCACGAGCGATGATAGCCCAATTGATAAGCACTTGCATCTCTTATGATTCACATTCAAGGTGACTTTCACGAGTTTTCAACCTAAAGTCAAGGACTTTACTATGTGCGGCTGTGAGGGAGAACATCTAAAAAAATCTGTAACGTTATCTTAATGCTTCTGGTTTCCTTGTCTATGGATTAAGAATTTAAGAAGATCGCATCGATGTAACAACTCGTTGAAAAAACACAACGCTCAGAAAGTCTTCAATTTTGTTTATATATTTTTTCATACATAACAGAAATACATGTTTTTCCATTCTCATATGATCAAATAAATATATCATTAAACAATACCAATGTTGGTTTTATGGTTAACACGGTATTGCTCTAATGCTTTGTCTTGTTGAAGTTTTATCATATTCCATCTTGTACAAAAATGTTACCATATCGCATTTGATATAGATATAAAATCTGATTGAATTATAGATGCATTTAACATTGGCTCCGGGTTTGTAATCTTATCGGATCTAATCTCTCGTTCTTTGTGGGCTAACCTCTGCTTAGATTTATTTCCATACTCTAAAAAGGGAACTGATAAGGTATATTTATCAAAAAACATAATCTAAATACCTAATCAGTGTCTTTTATGATCAATACTGACGCTAAAAAATTAAACTTCAGTAAAACATCATTCATCAATCAAACTAAGCCTAAATTACGGAAAGTTTTTGTTATATTTCCTTTCATCATTCCGAATTGAACATACTCGATTACTTATTAACCTAATTGTTTTTTTCCCAGAAACTTTACTGGAACAATTACATACATGTTAAAACGGTCACATCAATCCAACTGATAGCGAGTTATGCTCTCACCAACAATATGGTCTGATACTCAAAGAAAACGTACTAACGGTGTTCCTGGCCTATAATGTCGTAAAAGGGGACTAATGGTGTATTGGCATTATAAAGGCGACGAACAGTCGCATGTCACAATTTTTTAATAATTTTCCAACTAATCCGGCTCAACTCGATTTTTAGGATGAATTAGTGATGGTCAACTCGAGTTAATTCAAGTCTCGTTTATCCCGAGTTGGCACATCACAAGGATAAATGCGGTTTAAAATGCCTAACTCTTCGGAGATTGCAGGCGTATGTTTATGACATCATCATAACATCACGCTTTAATACACGAAAGGGTAGGCTAACTCAAAGGGACAGATAGCTCCCTTAACCACATTCAGCCAAAAAATAAAACGGGGCTGAGTTAGATTAAAAATTGTGAAAAATAGTGCGAAGTGGCTAGCTCTTCGTCTACAAAATTTTAATTCCCAGACTTACTAACATGGATGGGGCAAATGTTTAAGACATGCATGTTTTGTAATATTGATAACTTAAAATATATACCTATCTATTTACAATACAGATAGAAATAAAGTTCGCAATTAACAGAAAAAATAACGGTTAACAGATACGGAAACCTACTTCGCCGAAATTTAATTTGTCAAAACAAAACAGACCCCACAATCGGCAGGGCCTTATCACTCCCGCCCGATAGTCTGTGTATTATCACGCTATATCGACCCTCGCGTCAAAGGGTTAGTACATCACTGAATCGCCAACCACTTTGCAAAATTTGAAATTGCCAAAAGATAAGTCAGGTCAAAGTTAAGGAATGGATTCTCTTCTAAAAAAGAAAAATTCATTTAGGTAGAACATTTTACGGGGAAAGATGTTTGGAGTATTTTTTGGAAAGAAAAAATATTCCTAACTCAACTCAACAAATACCAGTCGATAGAGAATTAAAAAATGAATATAAAACCATAAAAAAAAACAAAAAATGCCATCTCGTCCCGCCAATATAGATTTTCTTCGTCGTTATGTCAAATCTCTTTTTTTTTTTTTTCGTAAACGCTAAAACTGAGACCTTTACCTGTTTGGTATAAACAAAAAAAGTTATTGGATAATTTTAGTTTATATATTATCTTATATTTAAGGATTTTATAAAGAATTTTGGTGCAAAAAAATTCGGCCAGTGAGTGTCGAAGATCTTATCACTTCGAGATGATGCCCTGTAGCCTATCTATCACGCTACATCGACCTCACGCCACGAGGTGAGAAATAAACGAAACTTTATTCAGTCTTGAACTTTGACTTACGGTGGCGTGATGTTTACGACACACGGCAGTGTTATCGGACAAGTTCATAAACGAAAAACTGCTGTGTTAATTACGCGAAGCATTTGATTATCTATCATAACGCTTCATTCATAACTTTTTTCTCAGTTTCAAATTACTCAAATGTATAGCCTTACCACCCAGTCCTGGTTATATCGCCATTAGTTACGTAAAGTTTTTTAATTACCACAAAAACGCTTAATTTTGATACATTGTTACTGGCTTACACATAAAAATCTATAGATATTTCCGATGACCTTTACAGTTAAGTTGTAGAGACTAATGTCATTAGAATGTCTACATTTTGACATTTGGCTCATTGTTAATAATAAAGATGACTGTACAACAGAAATATTGTAAGTGTTTAAGCGATACAAATGAAATAATTTAAACGCCTTTAAATTCAGATGGTTAAGGGGTCTACTGCCCCTTTGACTCTGCCTACCCTTTCGGGGATTATGGGCGTGATGTTATGTTATGTATGTATAATCAGCATAAAAAGTTATCACAATACCTATTCAACTTCATAAAGGTGGCGTTATTTTTTATGGTGTAGCTTCTAATTTGTAATAACAAAATCTTTAATTTAATATAAAAAATGTTACCGGTTACAATATCATTATAAACAAAGACATAAGGAAAACAATTTTATCTGTCTAGTGTAGCATATTCCATACAATAATCACAAAGTAACCAAAACTTCACAGTTGTTTCTGACTAAAGGATCTTCGCTGAGAATTTCTCAAATAAAAATATATCAAACAGTACTTAGGCATAATTCAAGAATCACCAAACCAAAAAGTGCGTATGATATCATAGTGATAGAGGAACAAAACACCATACACCAGAATAGCAGAGGTGCGAAAACAATAATTATACGATCAACATGCACTACAATAGCGTCTGAAACATGAAGCAACATCACACGTACCTTCAACTATTGTACGCTAACGATGTTTCTAATTACTAATCCTTATACACACGCAATCCGTTCTTTTATTTATAGGTCGCATTGGCGACAGATCTCGGATCATGATCGAAGCGTACCCCGGCTAAGGATACTACGAAACGAGATCGACCTTTTGGATTTTTTTTAACCGACTTCAAAAAAAGAAGGAGGCTCTCAATTCGACTGATTTTTTTTTATTTTTTTTTTACCACTAATGACCGGAAAAAAGACTGGCAAGAAAGGACTCGTACTCGTCTAAGACGAACCCGATATAAATGTATGTATGAACTTGAGATGTTGCGATTGTTGCGAAGCAGTCCGATAATTAGTTGTCCCTTAAAAATCTGCTGAATAGCCCCTAAAAAGCACTTAATCGTCAGCAAAATTAAAAACTAATCTTGTGGCTGATTCGGATAGTTCATTCCGCGCTGGGTAGCTATCGCCACTCTTAGTAAAATATGTATAAATTTTCACATAACATATAAACTAACATCGTTCTAAATGTAACACTGATCATAGAACCTATTTTAAACTCGATTTCAATAAACGGCGATTAAGAGATTAAACCAACCCATAATGATTCGGTACTTCATTAACCAATCTATCGAAATTGCCCTCATCAAATTCTCATTAAAACCGATATACTCGATGCTGCTATGTACCCATGATATTTAAGCTGAAGCGTATTTGATAATAACGAAATCATAAGGCTATAACAATTGCTCCTTTGTTATTCTTATTGAATCCAATACGTACATCTAATAGATCCATACATATCATCACAGCCGTAATCCCCGAAGGGGTAGGCAGAGTCAAAGCGGCAGCTAGCCCCCCTAACCACATTCAGCCATCGTACGTCTAATAACACATTTTTATAAGCATCAGTCAAATAAATGGAATAAAACGTTAAAAAAGAAAAGCAGAAAAAACGTTTAAAATTGTATTTCTATCGATCGAGACAGTATAGTGTACAGAAATACAACTAACATGTTTTTTTATCCGAGATAACACTCGAATAATTAAAAAAACATGAAATGTAGAAATTAATATGAAGACGACTAATCCACCTATTGTATAAGACTGATTCGTAGTTAGTACTTTTAGGAGACTCCTACATTAAGAGTCGATTAGTCGATGGCGCATTCGATAGTGACCCTTTTTTTTTTTACCCAGGGGAATGCGTTACGCACCGTCCCGCTGAGACCGGGGGGAATCAGCGGGGTGTGTCGGACTCCCGGGGCCCTCGAGATGATAGGAGGACCCTGCTCCGCCCAAGGTGGTAGCAGGCGGGGTATACCGACTAAACCCCTGGAATGTACCTCTACGCCTTTATGTAAGGTGCCCACGGGATCGCGCAACGCTAAACCACTGTGAACATTCGATAGCGACCCTGCCCCATGCGCCAAAAGTTGTGGGTTCGATCCCCACCCAGGACAAACATTCGTGTGATCAATACTTTTGTTTGTTCTGTGCCTGGGTGTTAGTATCCAATATTTAAGTATATATTTGTAATACCACTGTTGATTCTGATATCCGTAACACAAGTGCTTAAGCTACTTATCTCGGAGTCAGATCAATGTATGTGATGTAGTCTGATATTTATATTAAGAACTCCAAATCTATAACATTTTATAGACAAATGTTCAATATTAACATGCTAATACTAATCACTAGTATCAAACAGGTAGATATAAATTGTAATATGGATATTAGGCAACGTATACTTAAAAGCTTATAATGCAAAGATTTTCGAAGGCTGACGTAATGTAAAGGAATTATTGCAAATGTACACATATTGCCACACAATATTTGATGAAGATAAAAACGCAAGAATTAAGTGTGAGTATTGAACAAGCTACAATGAGCTACTAGACAATACTGCGCTGCGTCGTAAAAAGGCGCCTGCTGAGTTAGTGAGTCAGACGTGTCGACTCACTTCTCTAAAACGAGTTAGCGCAGGAAGACAGTACTGAAATGGGAGAATTTAAAAAGTGCCGCTCAGCCACTCACGACTCACTTGGCGCAGTTAATTTCGCTGCGTTATGGTGTAATGTTTAGTTAACCTGATCAGCTGACGCAGTGAGCTGTGTTTGAGTCACGATATTGACTCAAATATTTTTATTAACTTACTCATATCTATGGACTATGTACTTAAAATTGCATTAATTTCTGAACGAATGCGTAAGGATATCCCATTAATATTATAAACGCGAAAATGAGTAAAGATGTATGTAGGTACATTTGTAACTTTTGCTCGTAAAAACTAAGAACGGGTTTTTATGAAACTTTATCGTGGCATAGCTGATACATCAGAATAAGACATAGGTTATTATTTATGAACATATGTAAATTGGGATGTTGACACCATTTATATTTAATTTTGAAATATCAATTCTGAAAAAGAAAGTATCGTAGTATGCTGTTAAGCCTTATTAATTTTGTATCATATTGAGTCTAAGATTTTTAATTTTACAAAAACTGCTTAATATTAAGTCAGTTCACTATACAAACTAATGACGTCATACGTTGACAAGCCTATACAAAATCTATGAAGTGATTTCGTTTTGACAGCTCTTAAAAAGTATCTCAATTGACTAGTCAGTCAACATCCCTATTGGCACACAAGGCGCAGACTTATAAGGTTTACATTACTTAATCAATAGGATTATAGCTGTGAAATTTCATATTCGTACAATTGTTATATTCCTCAAATTTGTATTGAGGCCGCCCGATTGCCGTTAGATGAAAGTCGTCGGCATTTCCTAGGCTTTCGTTTACGACCGTTGTAATTGGTAATCAAAATAATAATAGAACCACAAACCGCATCCAAACCGTTTGGCTAATTTTAGTGAATCCAGTTTTCCGATAAACATTTAATTAAATTATGACTAAGATCGATAAGGAGAAGACGAAACGAAGACTTTAAACAAATATTTGACGCATTCGAAACGACGCTACATTAACAGTGTTTGATGTAATAACACGATAAAAATGTCCCCCCACCTGTCTCGGATTCCAAGCAAATCACACTTAGATCCTTTGTAATAAGTCATCAAATTATGACCTATTACGTCAAAATTACAAGCGCTTCAATCCTGACGCTACGATCCAAACTGCATATGACAAACGAGGCTACACCAGAAAAACGTGGCGGTTCTCGAATAAAAGAACATGTTTCACGTAATACAGTGATTTACATTGATAGTCTTTCAAATACAGTTGGAACAATTAAAATTCCGCTTGCAGACATATAACCGCGCAATGAATGCCGCCGAACGCGCGAATTTCAACGGACACATACACTGCACTTGGTGGCATACATAATAAACACAGGTTACATCGTATTTAGCGCAATATTCACAAGCTAAATACGAGCGACGCGCGTGTTTACACTCTGATTGTCATTTACGCACGTTACTTTCAGTCGTAACCCACCCACGTCACAGGTAAAATTAAAAAAAAACGTGTATTGAAATATGTGGCTAGTTCAAAAGCAGTCTACAGTGAACGGAGATCTCCACAGTCGCGTAGTGATGGATCACCGACTAAGTACTAGCTAATGATAGGGGTCCAGGTCCCGACAACTACTCAATTTAACAATTTTCATGTCACACACACCGTGCATCGGTTCTGAAAGTGAAATCGACTCGAATGATATTTCGTTACGAACACCGAATGATATGTGCCGATCGCTTACCGAGGGTTAAGGTAACACTTGTGAAATACACTGTGGAATGTGAGTTGTTTTAGTGAAATGCACTGGAAGACGTTTGAAGGCGAAAAGGGAAATTTTATATAACGCGTGCGCGTGCGACGATTGCGGATACGAGGCCGTACGTCTTGTCGGCGCGCGCGCGACGCAGAACTGAGCCGGCCCGGCCGCCACGCATGCGCGCACCCTATTACAGTAATGCCAATGATCCACCGCGCCACAAGAAATGGGGAATTAACTGACCCTCAATATCGATGTAAATTGCTGCTCAATACATTCTGTAAAGACTATGTATACAGGTTATATAAATTGTTGTTAAATTTAATTTAAATGGCTTATAATTTATGCTGTTGCTGCTTGTTGAATTATAGTCAGAAAGAAAGCAAAGATCAAAACACATAATAGCACAGAGAAACAAACTCTACTATTGCAATGGAATAATTATCTACACTAATATTATTAAGAGAAAGATTTGTATGCATGTAATTACTTGACTCAAAAACTACTGGACCGATTTCAACAATTCTTTCACCATAAGAATACTACATTATCCTTGATAAACATAGTCTATAGAATAATTTGATAAAAGTTAGGTTAGGTTAGAAAATAAATGTCCTCCGTGCCAAGTCGGGGCGGACCGCTATTAAGACATAAATTGATTTCCTATATTAATCAATCTTACAAATAAAATATCATATTTCACCTTTCAGACAGTAAAAAACTAAAATTTCATGAAACTCTAAAAAAAATAACAATAGTTTTTGCTGCAAATGGAGTATGCATATTATTTCCGAATGTTTTGTTTAAGTATAATTTATAAATAAAGTTTGCTAACACTTCTTTTAAATCTCAAATTCGACGCATTTTACAATAGACGTTAGGTTGCACAGATTTAATGTAAAATCTGCTTCTTAAACAAAAATAAACATAATGGTAAGTAACTAAAAATATTTGCGAATACCTCTTTTACATGTCAAACTCGACATATTTTACAATAGATGTTAAGTTGCACAGATTTAATGTAAAATGGGATTCTTATAAAAATGGTAGGTAACTAAAAATAAAAACACAAATTTTCCACAACGAGACGCGTAATCGAGCGATGTGTCAAGAATTTGGTTCATCACCTTATCACAATATGATCCAATATCACGGTCCACAGTTGTAATTAGTTTTGTAATAAAAATTAGCATTTACTCCACTCAGGGCCGGATCTACAATATGGATTTTTGGGCTTCAGCTCAGGGCCCGGTGGATTTAAGGGGCCCCCAGCTAAATCAAGTCATAGTCAAAAATAGACGATAATGCGAAAAAATTCATAATTTTATTAAATTAAACAGATCGTACGGTTTGCAGCCCTGCGAATCCCGCGATTAATCAAACCTATTCAATTCATTTGTTTCAAGTCTACGTCTTATACTTTGAGTAATTAGTTGGGCCCCTATAGTATTAATTAGCCCAGGGCCACCTAAACTCACGGTCCGGCCCTAACTACACTTACATACGAGTATTACGAGCTAGGCTCATGAATACATTTATAAACATCCTTATCATTCCCTCTAGATGGCGCATTTCGGTGGGACCCTGCCCCATGCGCCAAGAGTTGTGGGTTCGATCCCCATTCTGGTTGTTCTGTGTCTGGGTGTTAATATCCAATATTTAAGTATATATTTGTAATACCACTGTTGATTCTGATATCCGTAACACAAGTGCTTGAGCTACTTACCCCGGAGTCAGATCAAGTATGCGTTGTCGTCGGTTAGCACATGTGTTACGGATATCAGAAACAACAGTCGTGTAACGAATATATACTTAAATATATTGCATATTACACAACAAACACAAGTATTCATCACACAAATGTTTGTCCTGGGTGGGAATCGAAAACTCATGACAAACCATGTTATATGAATATATTCTACTAATTATATTAGTCGAACTATCAAAAGAATTGAGACACACGATCCTTGAATTCCGGATTTCGCGACAAGAGATGTTTTAATTGCTTCTAATTATACTTCTAAAAGTAATTCAATGTCCATTCTTGGTGTGTCATACGAATGCCCTTGCCAACGCGTATAAAACGAGTTTTAGCCAAATTAAATAAATGGGACTACAACGTCGGGTCGATGTGAAGACTCGTTTTTAATAGCTAATGTTGAATAATCTAATCAATATTAGACAATGGTATCCTTGAAATGTTCCTGAATGCTTATATCCATTTCCTATTGATCAAAAATTGTAATAATCTGCCGACGTATATAACTGTCTAAGATCTAGCAAACTGTCTTACTATAATTTCTACAAATTCACATAAACATGTCACGTCTTAGTCACTACGCAATAAGATATCTGTATAATTTTATTTATAACTATACAGAGATCAAAAAACAGATCATAAAATAATTAACATAATTCTCCAATCAAAGGATATTAAAAACTAAGGACGTCCAGTCACCGTAACGTTTGTTTATTTAAATGGAAGTTTAACAAATGCATAATAATTTGATAGTTCTGCGAATTACATACGCAATACACATTATAACACAGGGTCATCAGCTCTGTAGGTAACATAATATAAATTGTTTATGTTCCATGCCCCTTGCCCGCTTGTGGAATGTTGTACTCCGAATTCACATTTAATCATAATATTATATAAATCATGCAAAATGATACCATAGTCCAGGTCCTTGACTGGACAAAGCAAATATTTTCTTAAATAAAATAATATTTTAAAATCATGGATAGTATTGATCATAATTATAGGTTTATGCTAATTACAAAAATTAGACGCAATAGCAATGACGGTTTTTGACAAATGAAGATTCTGTGATTTTATTAATAATTTAAAAATACTAGGACATTATGTGAATAGTTTCCTAAATTTTTACAATACAGTGTATATAGGAATTTTATCTGTCCCTTGCATTTTGCCTTTTGCATACTTTGTTAATCCAATCAATATTAGACTAAAGTATCCTTGAGATGTTCCTGAATGCTTCTATCCATCTCCTATTGATTAAAATGTTTAAGAATCTGCCGTCGTCCCTATATAACTACGTAGTATCTAGCAAACTTTAACTATAATTTCTACAAATACTTATGCTTTTCAAAAGGGATATAGGGTAACCTCTACAAGTTTTGGGTACATACACTATTGACTATAGTATACTACAAACAAGCTCGACGGCGCATTCGGTAATGACCCTGCCCCATGCGCCAAGAGTTGTGGGTTCGATCCCCACCCAGGACAAATATTCGTATGATGAATACTTGTGTTTGTTCTGTGTCTGGGTGTTAATATCCAATATTTAAGTATATATTTGTAATACCACTGTTGATTCTGATATCTGTAACACAGGTGCTTAAGCTACTTATCTCGGAGTCAGATCAATGTATGTGATGTAGTCTGATATTTATTATTTACTATAGTAAATCTAGTTATTAAGTGTATATCAATCCTATGTCTTAATAACTAATGTTTCGAGTATCTTGCCGGTTTCTTCTTGATAGAATCTACTTTCCGAACCGGTGGTAGTATTGTTTCTTTTTTTTTATATTGATTTTTAAGATTTTTATATATTTTTTTAAGTGCCTTCTTGAAGCCTTTATAAATAAAGATATTTTGAATTTGAATTTCGTACTCGGCAGTTCCAAAAATATATAAAATAGTTGTCCGAATCGACAAACCATAAAGAATCCTTGAGTGATACGCAGCAAGGTACTAATCGATGAAGTAGAAGATAGTTCTTGCTTATTCATGCCTTTCATGCCATGTTGGGAATCAACGACTTCAAAAAGGCTCCTTGTGCGATTCCTTCCGTGAGACAGACTCGTGGGGAGAATCGACGAGAGACCCTCAAAACTTATCAGGGTTGAAATCTAAATTTTGTTGGAATAAATGGAAAACTGTACTGTAATATGTAATGAATAAAAATTTTAGATATGGGCCACGACACGCTTGTACTGACGTATTATCGACTAAAACAACTTATGTAACAGAACCTTCTAGACTTTTTGTTCATACCTCGACATGGCATTTCGGCAACATTAGGTATTCATTCGGTAGCTTGTAAAATTTAAAATACAGAAAAAGATATAATGTAAATGTAAATGTCTTTACATGAGCGGTTGTTAACCAGTGAAACGACCATATGCCTAACATTTTGGGGAGCTTTATAAAATAAAATAAAACTTTGTTATTTATACACCAATAGAATGACGGCAATCAACGTGTTTGATGACGTCACAGCATCCTCCTTAATTGCGTCCCCTTCTCTCAGAAACTATTCAATTGTAAGGAATGATATTTTAATATAATATTTTCCGACTCCAGTGACACATTTGACAACATGAACAAATAATTAAAAAAGAATAGCGTAAAGCAAAACGGACAGCTAGCGTTTCATGTCAAGTCATTATGCACAAATTGAACAAATGTCAAGAAACGTCCCAGTAGGCTACCTGTCTCAAAAAAAATGTAGTCATTTAGTGAGATTACAAAAAAAAATGTCTTCTTTATTTCAGCATACCAAAAATTACGAACATACATCGCGTTAAAGGTCCGCGTCAAAAAACAAATGTCAAAAAAACGTCCCAACAGGCTACCTACGCCCTTGTCACTTGTCACCATTGTCACTATTATTTACATATACTTGTATATGTTAGTTCTTCTGTCAATAATTATTTTGTTAAGTCTATTTATGTTAATACATAATTAAATATGTATGTATTTTTTCCCACCCGTATATAAATAATAATATGTATACTTATAATAAATCTGTAGAGGTCAATTCTGTACATGAAATATATTTTCAAAATAACTATCAGATATTGATGCCAAAAAAGCAATCAGTAAAATTTTTGTCTGTCTGTCTGTATGTTCCTTATAGAAACAAAAACTACTTGACGGATTTTAACGAAACTTGGTACAATTATTCTTCATACTCCTGGGCAGGTTATAGTATACTTTTCATCACGCTACAATCAATAGGAGCAGAGTAGCGAAAGGAAATGTTGGGAAAACGGGAGAAGTTACTCCATTTTTTAAACTTCCGTCGCGTTTGCAGCCTTAATGGTTAAAGTTACATAGAAATCATGTATGACCGAAATAGTCTTTATAATATTAACCATAAACGCGGGTGACACCGCTGGCACAGCTAGTAATAAATAAATAAATATCCGACTACATCACATACATTGATCTGACTCCGAGGTAAGTAGCTTAAGCACTTGTGTTACGGATCGGAATCAACAGTGGCATTACAAATATATACTTAAATATTGGATATTAACACCCAGACACAGAACAAACACAAGTATTCATCATACGAATAAATATTCGTATGATGAATACTTGTGTTCGATTCCCACAACTCTTGGCGCATGGGGCAGGGTCACTACCGAATGCGCCATCGAGCCAGTCGTCATATTTTTCTCTATCCTGATCTACTACCTTGTATATCTTCCATATTACCTTTTCTAATGTTTTACGCGCGTCATTACTGGGTACTGGGTTCAGGCCAGTGCTACAGTGGTAACGCATGCGTTGTGGCCGAAGCTGAGGCAGGCACCTAATTGACCCTTCCCCTTATTGTTTCATTTTGTCTGTGATATTCTGTATGTTCTATTTTTTATATGTAGGCTGTCTCGGATGGGATGATTCCTGTTACAGATGCCAATCCCGTTATTTGATATTGTATCTTCCAGGACACAGTCAATTTCAAAAAAATCTCACTCAATAATTATTCACGTAAAACGAAATGCAATGTTACTTTTTAATAATGTAGACGTTTCTGAACGCATCTAACTGACGTTTATCGGATCTGATAGTCAAATTTATTCAAAATTTATTTTAGCTAACCCAAAAAAATATATGCATAGTCAATTAGCGAGATAACAAAAAAAAATATCTTCTTTATTTCAGCAAACCAAAAACGACGAACGCGTTAAAGTCCCGCGTGACGTCACTAGTTCCGTAAAATTTAGGAATAATCGACGTCAAAGCGCCGTTCTCCATATATTAAAGCGCTGTATCTTAGTAATTTTTCGAGTATTTAATAAAGCAAAAAATACATATACCTATAATATATTATGACACTCTAACTTATGGATTATAAAAATATTTGAGTCAACTAGCCTATTGGACATTTTCGAGAGTTCACATCGCTTGCGGTTATGACATATGTGTCTCTTATTTATTTAGTAATAACACTGATTTAAGTTACCAATCTATGGCATTATATCACAAATTCGACAATGTAGACGAGGCAACTATGCCAAACTTAGCAAATAACGGCAACTCTAAAACCGGAACATTGGAAGAACCTGCTGCTCAAAGATGTTGTGGAATTATAATCGCCACTCCATTCTAGTATATTATTATGAGACGTTACGTCTATGTAGGTAGGAATGTCAGGCCAAAATGCCAGATGAAGGTGACTTAACGTGTATTATTTTTTAAAACGCTTTTATCAACTCGTAAGTAATGAGATAAGCGGGTCAAAATTTTGGGAGTAGATTTAAGATTTACCTTTTGTAAGTCTTGATACGGGATATTAATGTATCGTACAAAATTTTGCGTATCGTATATCTATCTAAAAGTCCCTCAACATTAGAGTAAGCCCAAAATGGTTTATAGAGTAGAAGACTAAGAATTTAAGTATCATCATCACAGTATCAGTCATAAATTTATTCAGAGTAGAAGTCTAAGAATTTTATAAGATTTCTAAGATAAATAATATAAATTTATTCAGTATCATCATCACAGTATCAGTCATAAATTTATTCAGAGTAGAAGTCTAAGAATTTTAAAAGATTTCTAAGATAAATAATATAAATTTATTCAAAAAGAGCCCATATTGAGTGAGCGATTCTTTCACTCTAGTAATAAACAAATATACCTAGTCTCAAACTACATCAACTTTTAACACATATTATATAGGTGCCCATTCATTTCGGGTTACCACTTGACTTGACTTATGTGCCACTTACATTCCGCCAAAAACGCAAATAAGTATACATAAATTTAATAACGCATATCAAACACACGATTTTTTACCATAACGTGACACTATGTGGCCGTAAACAGTGTACAACAGTAGGAAGGTCACCCAATTGTCACAAAAAAAACAAACAACGTAATACGAGAGTTCTTCAACGCTAATTCAATGCAAACATCTAAGCCCGTCATTTTCCTTAACTCAAAAATCTTTGCGAAAGATTGAGAATGTAAAAACATATTGGTATGACTATATCGAACGACAATGTGCGTGTGGACCGAGGGACCAGTCCTGGGATTCGCAAAAAAACTTTACCAATATTTAGTAAACTTATAACAATTGTAGAAACTATCCAGGAATTTGTAAAAGAAATAATAAAAAATTACATCCCTTTACGTCTGGTCTTTTTGCTCGGTCCACACGCACATGAACGATAGACGTCTGTAATTTAACCTAAAAATTTACATGTACTGTTACGTCTTAGGCCTGATTATTCAATAGTCTGACTAAATAGTAACGCCTGTAATCCCCAAAGAGGCAGGCAATATCGAAAGGGCCAGCAAGCCCCTTTAACCAAACCCACCAAAAAATTAAACCGAGCTGGGTTAGAAAGAAAATTATAAAAAAGGACATAGTGACAAGTGACTAGCACATCGTCTACACCAGCTATACTCAATGTGTTCCGCGGAACCCTGGGGTTCCGTAAAGCCTTTCTGGGGGTTCCACGAAAATTGGTACTGATCATAAATATCATAACTCCTGGCGGAAAATCCGTTAAAAGTCGATTATTCCCCCCAAGCCCGCGCTGTTCTAGGGTCCCGTCAAATACTCCGCTTCCTAAAAGGGTTCCATAGCATAAAAAGTTTGAGAAGCACTGGTCTACACAATCACATACCCAATACCCGATATACCTTTTAGTCGCCTTTTCCGACATGCTAGGCAATGAACACAGTTGGCACATTTTTTTAAAGCCCCAGACCAACATGTTTTCTCGCATTGGATAAATATTAATTAATAAAAAATTTAATAGTACGTTTCCTTAGTAAAATGCTGAATATTATGCAAATGCAAGTTAACTGTTATCTAATCATTCAAAAAAATCCGCCTATTAATCAGCGGTATAAAAATCGTTATATTTAACGAACTCTAGATAAACGATTTCAATACCGAATAGATTTTAAGAAAATGAATACAACAAATTAAAAAAGGTTTTATTATAACATGTTAACTAAAACAGTAGGAACCATTATTGTCTTGAAGAATAAATCGTACTTTCCGTCGTAACAAACGTGACATCTTCACCTTAGTGGTAGTCATAAAAATATGACGCAGTTGTTATAAAAAAAATATTAAGCGTTGAAAAAGCATAGGCAAAACATGTTTCATCAAATTAGATTTTTTTTTTCCTAGTATTTATATATTATTAAATTATATTTTCGTATTTAACACCAGGCCCACTTTGAAAGATGGTTCAAAGTTAAATATGATTCTTACAACTTTGTTAATACTGTTGTTGAAAAGAGTAACTATCGAGTTTCTTGCCGGATTCTTCTCGGCATCGGTGGTAGAATCATATCTCTTTAGCAGTTTTTGACGATTTATAAGTGTTTTTTTGAAACCTATATAAATAAAGATTATAAAAAAAAAATACTAAAACTGGAGTATTATATCAATACCTCGTTTGCACTTTTCAAGAACTGCCCACCACTTCGGGGCTACGAGTAATAAGCCTTAAGTTCAAGGTTGATCTGTATGTTAAAATTTATAAAAAAATTTACTCCAACTCTATACCGCTGTTGGATTTCTCTACTGCAAATTTTTTCAAGAATTATGTAAATTCTATGTGGCTTAATACAACTGATTCTATATGTGCGAAGGCAACATTTAATAAAATACATTAAAAAAATATATTACAAATAGTCTGTCCAGGATGTTTTAACCAACACATTTTTAATATATGTATATTCTTATATACTAAATTTATTATAAAATATGCTTCAGTCTATTATCAGCTCGGTGAAGGTGGACTTATTTATTTATTTATTTACTTAGGTTCGGATCTTCTTCTAACACAATCAGCCAAACTAAACTTGGGTTCGGTTAAATGTAAAATGGTTAAAAAGTAGTTAACATCGCTCGTCACCTATATAAAAATGTAATTGAATATTTATCCGTAAAATCACTTATATCTATCATGATTACACGATACAAGTTTAACAACTAAGGTATGTAATATATTGTCAGTCGTCATCCTTCAAATTATTCGCCAACAGGTCGCCGAGGCGAGCCAGTGGCGGACCTTAAAACGCTAAATCCATTAGTATAGTGGTAAACGTTGGATATTTGATCAAAATAGTAATTGGCTTGTTAAAACTCAAGGATTTCCTTCGTTTTGCGAAGCCGATAGCCTTTACCGGCCATTGCGAAGTCGCCGGTAAAATATGAGTAATCATTCTTATCTTAATTACGAAATACACAGGTAAACACGATGTTTATAATATTGCAAAGTCGTAAGAAAAATAAACGGAGATCATGTTTATACAAGGTTCAAATGATTTTTGTTCTTAAAGAGGAAATTCCTAAATTGATCTTGGACAAGAAAAAAAAGAAGAACTTCGCGCCACTAACTAGACGTTGAAGCTCAGCAGATGCTCCAACTTGACACGCAACTAACGTCACACATTGACGTACCTGCCCCAAATGATAGATTACCGTTATCTGGTACCCATAAGAAGCTCACTCACACATGCATAAACTTCGCTTCACGCTGTAGTACGACAGCGTGGCGTCCTTGTTTGCATTATAAATGGGAAATATCGTTAGGGTGACTTCATAAAGTATACACACTGTTTCATATTTATATAATTGTAATATATTTAGTATATAATTGTGTAGTATCGATTAATAAATTGTTAATGTATAAATATTACTCGTTAAGTTGTTAAACAGATTCTTTTATCTTACTGAAATTACCAATACTTCAGTAGAGTTCATTAGTCTAATGATTGACATCACACAATGATTAGCGATCCAAGGTTATTTAATGTTGGTTAGTGTGACTTACAAAAAGAAAAATGTATAGCCAGTTACTGTTACTTGAGATATAAAATATGCTGATTTCTACAAAGCACTGTTCGAATGTTCTCAACAAAAGGAAAAAAATAGTAAATATGACATTAAGTAAATTTAGAAATTACAAGTCTTATCTACATTGTAGTAGTCCGAAAAAGCAAGCACATGTTGAGAGTTTGCCATCGATTCACTGATACTAACGTTACATGGAAGTCAATGACCTGGAATCACCAAGCGCATAATAATAATAATAAATAATATTAGACCGGAATACACAACAAAACGAGATACTGACCAACATGCAGGAAAAGATGCAGCAATGGGACCAAAAATCTCTACACGGCAGACATCTCCACGACCTACGCCAAACAAACGTCGACAAAACTGCGTCGAACGAGTGGCTAAGGCGGGGGGAACTGTTCCCAGAAACGGAAGGGTTCATGTTAGCCATACAAGATCAGGTGATAGAGACCAGGAACTATCAAAAATATATAATAAGAGCCCAAAATCTACCGACCGATGCATACAGAAAATGTAACAGTGCCACCGAAACGATCCAACACATAACCGGTGCATGTAATTCGATTGTCCAAACTCACTACAAACACAGACACGACCAGGTTGCGAATATCATCCATCAAAAACTAGCATGTATGTATAATCTTCTAGCTGAACATCCAGTACCATATTACAAATATACCCCAATGACTGTACTTGAAAACAGAACACACAAATTATACTTTGACCGAGCAATACTGACCGATAGAACGATACACTTCAACCGACCCGACATATTACTAATAGATAAAAATAATAAAACCGCATATATTATAGACGTAGCAATCCCAAACACACATAATTTACAAACAACCCTCACAGAAAAACTTACAAAATATGTAGACCTTAAGGACGAAGTAAAGCGAATGTGGAAATTAAACAGTGTAGTAATAGTTCCTTTAGTTCTATCCACCACAGGGGTTATTCCTAAGCAGCTGCATCAGTCTCTCAGAACTCTTAACCTCCCGCAATATTTATACACTCTATTACAAAAAGCAGTAATTTTAAACACTTGCAGGATTGTGAGAAAGTTCCTACAAATGGACGACGAGCCCTCCTATCAAGCTAACGGTTCAGCTCAAGCATACAGCAACTCACAAACACACACCCTGCTAGACGGACATGCACGCAATCCCTTCCAAACACAAAATCACTCGCATACAATCACCGTCCACGAGTCAGACGCACCTAGTTTCACACAAATAAACAATTCCTTACATACAGACAACCTCACAGAGCTCCAAGCACTCAGTTGCACCCAAACACATAATCAGTTACGTACAAATACCACCCTAGAGCCGCATACATCCACCTTACCGCATAACCCTACATAGCAAATAAATACATCTTTTTCGCAGCACAGGGACTGTACTTGGCTTAGGCCCGTTCTTTCCCCTAAAACCCAGTGGAAACTGAGGTACACAAAGTACATAAATATAAATAATAAATAATTAATAAATTCTTCAGACTGACACACCAATTCCCTAGTCCCAAACTAAGCTTATGCTTGTGCTATGGATACTAGGTAAACGGATAGACATACTTAAATACGTTTATAAACATCCATGACTCGAGTACAAATATCCATGTTCATCACACGAAATATTTGCTCCTAGCGGAATTCCAACCCGCGACCCTTGGTTTCGTGGCCAGGGTCTCTGACCACTCGACCAACGGGTCAGTCAAAAATCCTGAAGTAAAAAGAAAATTACTCCCATGTTGGTCTGAAACTTAAAAAAAATTGTACCAATTGTGTTTCTTAACCAACATGTGGTAAAATGCGATTAATGGTGATTGGGATTCGTCTTTTTTAGATACAAGATATTATGATCTTGGGGACTGGGTAATAAAGCTATCTGTTCCTTGGAATATGCCTACCTCTCCGAGGTTTGCGTAATAGTAGGTAGGTATGTAAAAAAACCTATACGAATTCTGCGCACATGTTAGAACATAAAAGTAGTTTCATGTACCATTATCTGGCTCAACTTTGCCAGTACTTTCGACATTGAATATTTAAACAATACTTACATCTAATTACCATGCATCTTTTTTAGTAGGTACCTTTCAGTCTATATTTAAATATTAGCAACCATTTTTGTAACTATTGCATCATTGTACCTAAGTCAAAAAGTTAAATTATAATAAATTTAAGAAAAAAAAAAAATATATATATATATATATATATCACTTTTTGTACACTGTATATATATACTGTATTTTTGGCTGAATGTAGTTAAAGGATCTTGGAGCTCCTTGGATTCTGCCTACTGCCCTTCAGGGGTAAATGGCGTGATGATATGTATGTACTAGGGCAGGATTGGCAAACCTTTTTAAGCGGAAGTGCTAAAATACCTCAAATTTCAATTTAATTGATCCTTCTAGTGCCAGGGGGAGCGATTTAAGTGACTGTTATTGTACAATTGTTGTAAATAAATGTGTTATCTCAAATAAAGGGCCTGCCCAACTTTTTGTATTACGTGCCACCTACGGCACGCGAGCCAATGGTTCGCCATCACTGTACTTGGGACTGCAATGTTGAATCCAACATTGCAATCCCAACATGGCATCCAGCTGGGCCCAGAAAATTGTTAGCTGTGCTGGATCCAGCGACATGTTCAATGCCGCTGGATTTCAATCCCTACTTTAGATTGGAATGCTCAATGCTGGATCAAGTAATCAAGCTGCGTCAAGCACAATTGGAGCTGTGCTAGGTCCAACGCCAGGTACTGGAATCAGTAAAAATGGAGCTGGATTGCAATCACTAGTATGTAAGTATTGTATTGAGTTGAATATGTAGAATATTGAGTAAGATCACTTTAATTCTAAACGTGCGATATTTTAACAGTAGTCCTAAATAAATATTCAATATTAACACTCAGACACAGAAAAACCATACCAACAAGTATTCATCATACGAATATTTGTCCCAGGTGGAAATCGAACCCACAACTCTTGGCACATGGGGCAGGGTCACTACCGAAACAGCCATCGAGCCAGTCAATTTCTCAGTCAAAGTCCTCTTCCCTATGTTCTAGATCAAACATGAAACGTTTCGTTTCTAACCACAAACCCCAATATCCAATGCATTATGCAATTACCTTGTCACAGGTCAGTCATGAATTCTTGACAAAACTGATGTTGCTAGCAAAAGTAAAAAAAATTACTTATATTATAATTATTATAAGTTTTACTTATACGCCAAACAAACGAAAACATGATAAAACATTTCCGAGCGATTTTTATAGATTTTAAACATTTTTTATTTTAGTTTACCTAGTTTCAGAACGTACGTTAAAAATCAGTAAATATTAATGATCCGACTATACTAATTAATATTAATAAATTCAAACCATCACAGTTATGTGACCTGTTTAAATAATTTAATGTTTTTTTTTTTTATTGGACCTAGGGTTGCTTTCTCAAATGCATTTTGGCCCCCTGTCTTATTAATTTTTCTCAAACGATCCTGCATCATTCGAATGGTATCAATAACCTAATTACTTAATGGAGCAATTCCCTTGCAAGTGTTTTCAGAAACTTGTAGGTAGACGTATCAGACAGAAATCATTAACGTTCGTTTCCACACGAACTACACGCACGCGACTATAGCCATTCTCACATGATAGGTTTCTAGCCACAGATCGGACGAATAGTATTTATACTAAATCAATTTATTTATCGAGTTACTGAGTTACATATATACATATCATCACTCCCGTAATCCCCGAAGGGATATGTAGATTCAAAGGGCAGGTAGCCGCCTTAACCACATTCAGCCAAAAAATAAAACCGGGCTGGGTTAGATGGAATCGCTGACATCAGCACAATTGCCATTGTTTTGAATATATGTGTCGTTATCAAATTAAAGAAGCAAATGTGGTTTATAAGGAGTTTATAAACCTCCTTAGACTCTGTCTTCAGGGTCTGGTAGACGTGATGGTACGTCTCCAGATAAGGAACAGCAGTCATCATACACTTTAAATTCTGACACAATAGGATTCTAGCTTCAGTGGGTAAAATCTATCGTTCAAGCAATATCAATACTGCATCAAATAATAAAACAATGCGGATGATTTGATTATTATTTTGAAGTAATAAAAAAATACTAGCGTTCCCATGGAAATACGGGGATAAAAGCCTATGTTACTCGCTGATAAAATAGTTTTCCATTGGTAAAATAATTATTCTAATCGGGCCAGTAGTTTCGGAGCCTATTCGATACAAACAAACAAACAAACAATCAAATATTTCCTCTTTATAATATTAGTAGAGTATAGATAATTGGCGGTACATGATTGGCCTGTCATGCCAATCACTTGGCACAACAACACAATAAGGTAGACGACACCACTAATTATTCATCTACTTTTAAAATCTGTCAAAACTAAATGCTTCGGTAAATTTTGAATAGAAATATGAAAGAGTGACGTAACAGTTTCACATTTTTAACTGATTATCTAAATAAATAAAAAAAAAGTGCAATTTGTAATAGATTAAGATTTCGCGTCTTAAATAATGAGTTTTCTCTAGTGAGCTCCCACTGGCCGAAATTCGACCATGATTATATGGTTTCATTTTTTTTATTTATTTAAAGTATTGCTAATACATTATTTATTGAAATATGAGCTTTATGCACTCCTTTTCCATATTATAAACTTTAACTGTGCCAAATCTCATACTTCTCCGTCAGCGTTATTCTCATAAAAAGGGGTAAAAAGTTTTTGCTTCACGTATTAATATCTATATATTAATAAGCAAAATTATGTCTTAGGACTATAAGTATGTGGTGTCATCATCAGTATTCTTACACGATAGGTTTCTGGCCACAGAACGTTCGAGAGGTATCAATTACTGTGTTAAGCAATCGCCCTGTGCCGGCCAGCCGCTCAGCCGCAATTGTGCCGTTCTTATCCACTTGTGCCGCAGGAAACGTGACAAAGGGACCGGCGATGTGCGCGCGCGCAGAGCCGGCGCGAACGGTACTCGCGATGTTATAGGCCGCGCCAAACTACTTGAACCTACATTATAGTCGAATTATTGAAGCTATCACAGTGAGTTATATGAAAGGAGAATATAACATTACTTATATTTATCTCCATTTTGGTCCAACTTTAAAAAAAGGTGCCAACCGTGTTCATTGCTTAACATATCATAAAAAGCGACTAATGATGTATTCGGTCTTGGTCACTAAGCGACGAGTAGCCACTTGAAACTTGAATCACATTTTCGATCTAACCCAGCTTACTTTTTTGAGTAAAAGCACGCTTAAGGGACCATACTAGTTACATGAAAGAGGTGTTCGTTCAAACCTGGCGTCCATAGGCTACATAGGTACACAGCCAGGGGGTTCCCAGATTAATTTGAGTCCAAGAAGCAGAAAACTTTTTTTTTTTTTTTTTTTACCTGAGGAATGCATTACCTCACCGTCCAAGTAAACCTAGGTTCGGCCTACGAAGTATGTGTCGGACTCAGAGGTTCGGGACAAACACTCCACTACCGACTAAACCTCACGGTGGTCATTCTTCGGGCGTTGGCGCAGATTCCGGGCTCCCCACTGCGGGACTCTACGCAAAATCTACGTCTACGCCGCTGCCGATCCATGCGGCCCATCTCGAGGGAGAGGCAACCTCGCCCCCAGAACACCTCGCGGTGCTTATGACGGCACAGACCACAGTGTCACCCCATCCTTTTTAACGGACGGAGGATCAGCGTGTCGTCATCTTCTCTGGGGCTGCTTGAACGAAGTGAATGCAGACCCCCCCGCAAACACTCCACAACCCTAGAGGCCCTTTTAGTCGCCTCCTACGACAGGCAGGGATACCACAGGAGTATTCGGAGCCCCCCCTGTAGGGCGCAAGAAGCAGAAAACTCCGTCAAGCGCTAATAAATAACCTTGAATTTGAATAGATAGATGGAAAATTGTGAAAATTATAATAGGTATTTTAATCATTCTTGATAGCTGCTACTGGCAACGCATAGATAAGATTTTGTGACAAAAATCATAGCTGCACACAAAGTGATAACATATTTGTCTTTACCATAATGATAATGATAAAAACTAGTTTGAGATATGGTATAATGTCAAAATCGAAATTGCAATCGGAACCAGCGGTAGTGTGTCAAGGTCAGGGCCGGCTAATATGTTTTCGAATAGTTTTTTACCTGTACATACTGGTGTAAGTAATGAATAACATTGATTGAGATACTCTATTAATGAGTTGCTATGAATCTATTTCTGTTAAAACATTGACTGGTCTTAAATTATTTAACAGATAACCCAAAAGACGTTGTCATTGCATTTATTTACTTTTGTTGTATTAATCATTATTATTTAGGTATTCTTTTTTTAATTACTTAGTTTGCCCTTGTCTTCAATAAAAAATTTCGGCTCACCAAATTTCATCATAATCGGTTAAGTTTGGAAACGCATTCATTTCGTATTTATAATACCTATTAATAATGATATTTTTTTTGTGAGAAACAATGTTTGTAAGAAATAAATTCATGTCAATTTATTTTATAACGTACCATTTAATTTTAATTTAATTTAATTAAGAAGTAGATTAGATTATTGTTTTTATAATATATGTATGTTAGACTTAAGATATATATATTATATGGGCCAATATTGTTTTATAATAATTTGTTGCTTGAATTAGATGAATTTATTATTATTTATTATTAATTCATTCTATGCATAAAAATTTACTGACAAATATGTAAAAACTTGGCAAATGGTTAAGCCATACGTAATAACTTTTAATTTACGCCGGTTCAAATTTCAATAAGATATGCGCACGAGCACCGATAAGGAGAATCTTACGTCATGTGAGATTCTCCTTGTTGTTGCTATGCCTGTATTGGCTGCCTCGAAAAATAAGTTAATACAAATATTCTATATGCGGACTTACTTAAATGTGAGGTATAGAAATCCTCAAATTACATACATATATAACATCACGCCCGTAATCCCCGAAAGGCTAGGCAGAGTCAAGGGCAGCAAGACCCTTAGCCACATTCAGCCAAAAATAAAACTGGGCTGGGTTAGATGGAAAATTGTGAAAAAGTGGTGACGATTGGCTAGCTCGTCGCCTACACAATCACATATCCAATACCCGATATCATTAGTCGCCCTATCGACCGATCCGTATTTTGCAAATCATCACATTAACTATAAGGTAATTATTGTCATAATGTGCTGCCTCAAATAATATTCCAGCACAAGATACGTTTCTAGCCACAAAAAGTTTGAGCAGTGTCAATTACTGCATTATTAATAATTAGTTTGTCGCTAATCAGCATTTTTACCCACTCGTATCTTAATAAAGATAAAATAGGAGCTACAAAAATTGGCTTCACATTGCAGATACGTAACTAAAAGATATGCTTAGCAATGTGCAATAAAGAAACCTTATGCTAATATAATAAAGAAAGTTTATAGATATGTTCAGATATTGTATATCTTAATTGAGCTTTAACAATCAAGCCATGAAGTTATTATTCTGTATTCAAAGAAAATTAAATGCAATGTGCAGATATATAGAGACTAATTTAACTTGGCACACATATGTAATACCTACACCTAAATTTTTATTTTCCAATGTTCCCTGTCTTATCTCAAGAGTCTATGCAGACGAAATCGGAAACAATATAGTTTAGTTCAGCGAGAACAGTTAAGCTTAGTTATATAATCTATACTAATATTCATTATAAAGCTAAAGTTTGCTTATTTGCGTAAACGCACTAATCTTTGAAATTTGAAAAAAATACTTCGGTGTTAGATAGCCCATTTATCGAGGAAGGCTATAGGCTATATAACATTAACCATAAACGCGGGTAAAACCGCGGGCACAGCTAGTAATAAATAAAAGTCGTATAAAAAATCATTTATATTTCCAATGGCTGTGATGTATGTACGTAATATGTAAGTATATGTAAGTTTGACCTAAATTTGAATCCCGATCCGTTCCTCATAGGCTAAATCAAAATAAAAGCTACCACTACTTTGCTCAACACACACGCACAGCACACACACATTCAAGTTGAATGATACTGAATTAGCACACACCAACATACATGACAGACCTCGGCATCGGTGAAAAAATAACGTGATAGTTAAATGTCCTTCGAGAGACAATGTAATGTACTAAGGGCCAATACACACGTACAAACATTGCTAGTTGTTTTATCATCCTTTCATCACAAATGCGAAATGTTTTAAAATCTAGAATTTTTTAAAACTATCGATTTCACGGGACGCACGAAAGAGTCTCTGAAACAAACGAATTTCCACACAGAAACAGGGGAAGAAGCTAGTTTTGAAAAAAAAAAATACAATATAATAAAACTAAATTAAATGAAATTAATTTATTGATTTGATTTGATTTGATACATAGTTTTTACTACTTTACCTACTTAATTGAAAAACTGTGTGGTGACGAGTTTGAATAACGTATAATTATTATAGCCAATAAAGTGAACAAATATTAACTAATGTCGACCACTGGGCGACCACTAGTTATTAAAGAAAATATCCGAGCTCACAATATAAAACGAAATTATGATCATATTATGATCAAATTTTGTTTTGATCATAATAAGATAACGACGAAAAATACTAAATAATGTTTATAAATCATACACAGAATCTGTTATTAGCGGTATACTTATTTTCATACACTTTAATCTACAATCAAACATGTGATATAAATTGTTTGTATAAATCAACATCATACCAATTTGCCCCCCGGCTATACCGAGGTCAGAAATTAAACTGTGTATGAGTCAAAATCAGATCGGAAGACACGTCTTCTGATTGGGATAACGAAGACATGACTTAACAACATCTTTTGATAGGTAAGTAAAGTGTATGTACATTATATTCATTGAAATATTTTTTATATTGTGATTTTTTTTTTAACGCAAAAAACGCAAGCAAGGAGTGAAGTCGAAGGTTGAATATTATGTAAAAAAAAAAATCTGCTGATTTGAAAACGTCGAACCTCGAGATTTTTCAGATCTTAACTTTTATAACCACTAACTTAAGTTATAAGGGAAAATATGAACTAGCTCGAAATATTATTAAATATTGACTAACTCGGTGGCGCATTCGGTAGTGATCCTACCCCATGCGCCAAGAGTTGGTGGGTTCGATCCCCACCCAGGACAAATATTGGTGTGATGTACTTGTGTTTGTTCTGTGTTTGGGTGTTAATATTCAGTATTTAAGTATATATTTGTAATACAACTGTTGTTTCTGATATCTGTAACACAAGTACGTAAGCCACGGAGTCAGAACAATTTATGTGATGTAGTCTGAATTTATTTATTATGAAGAAACCTGCACAATCAATATGTAACTATAGATGTATAACCATAATCAAATTTCTTTATTAAAGAAATTTAAGAAAAATAAATTTAGATTGGCATTCCCTTCAATGGAATAGACAGACTCGCTAAACTTCCGACCATGGTTCAAGACAGTCTTAACTACATAGAAGCGGAATATGACTAATCTAATGATGTGTGTTGAAATCATATGACACGTAGAAATGTTTTTGTATGCGAATTGTACGTCAAGTGTCAGGTGATGTTTTGAATACAAAAACCGGTTGGTGTTACGTTAGTGCGGACTCGGCTTAACTTTGTTACAGTGTGCAGACTATCATTTGCGTGCAGCCACCTCGTGTGCTGTTAATGACGATAGACCACATAACAGCTCAGTTCGTCCGTTGCGGATACCAGCGGAGACCAGCAACTCATTATGTTAATGTGGTAGAATGTATTAAAATCAACAGAAGACCGACTATATATATATTTTTTTAATCGATTTTCTCATAAGTTTTCTCGGCGGATCTTTCGTCGATTCGACCCACGAGCTGTTCGTCCCACGGTAAGAATCGCACAAGAACCTTTTTTTGAAGTCGTTGATACACACCATGGTATGAAAAGGGAAAAGCTATGTTGTTGTCAATGCATATAATACTGTTACATTACATAATAATAATATAGAACAATAATATAAATATCCGACTACATCGAGATAAGTAGCTTAAGCACTTGTGATACGGATATCAAAATCAACAGTGAAATTACAAATATATAACTACTTAAATATTATATATTAACACCCTGACACAGAACAAACACAAGTATTCATCACACGAATGTTTGTCCTGAGTGAGGATCGAACTCACAACTCTTGGCGCATGGAGCAGGGTCACTACCGAATGCGTCATCAAGCCAGTCATAATCTAAAGTAACTTGAACACTCCTAATTATGAACTCTCTTGAACACTACAAGATAAATAGATAGATATATTTTTTATTGCACGAAAAACAGATACAGAAATAAGGATTGAGATAAATACAATACAATTTAGGCGGTCTTACCTCTAAAAGCAATCTCTTTCAGACAACCTTCAGGTAGAGAAAAATAAGCTACGGAAATACAGGGGTAGGGCCGTGCAGCAAAATCATACTTAGATAATAAAAAGGGCTACAAAAGAAAGAATGATACAATACTTAAATAAATTATACTTATACATACATACATAAATACAAATGCATAATTATGTACATATCGAATAATACATACAAATAAATACATAACTTATACCTAATTTATATCATGGGAAAAGAACCTAACATCAAGAGATCTAATGTACTCTTCATCTTAAAGGGAAAGAAAATAGGATTTGTCTCGAGACTTAAAAATCGGAATGCTACGAGCCTTTTTTCTCTTTCTAAAATAAATAATTTTTGCATACAACGGCTTAACATGACACATAATATGTACTTACGTATTGAATAAATAATATAAATCATAAAATACCTAATACCTACGTAGTAAAGATATTACAAAATATCTACCTAGCAAGATATAAAAAAAATCTAAAACATAATCGTGAGGATTAAGCAAGGATGTTCTCCGCTCGTTTCCCGATATTATTACGTCATAGTACAGTATATTATAATGAGTTCTTTGTCTAACAACACTTAAAATATACGACTTCCTCCTTCTAAACAAACGACTAAAGTTGAAGTCGAAGTATGGCCATTTTGTATTGGCTTTATCAATTACATTGGCTTGTAAGCAATAAAAAATATCGGTCAACTAACTCTTTGTTAGGTTTACAAAAACACATGTTATTATCTATAGCCACAGCTGATGCAGATAGATCAAAAAAGCTCCCAATAAAAAGGTCGTGTTTGTTTAGCGAAGCGTTGGGGGGTTATCGTGTACATGTGAAATGGTAATGATAATTAACCACTTGTTTCTTCCACTGCACAAGCGTCAGTGTTCCGACCAGATAACCTCTGGAACGGTACACACCTTCATTTAATTAAAACGATAATGCACTCACACGACTATTTCGTGCACTTATATACCAATCACATGCCAGGCAACATATAATATACTAGCTTTGGTCCGCGACTTCGTCCGTTTAGAATTTAACAGTGTTAAGGGTCTTTTTTTATTACTATAGCAGCAATGTTGATAATTAACCCAAACAAATGTTTTTGAATGCGACGTAAATGTATCCTTGAAAGTCACTACTAGGCATATAAACGAGTTTGTTTACTTCTATAATAATGTTATAAAAAAAATACATTTTGTTAGTGTCGTCTTTTAGACGAGGTCATTCACCCTTCTTAATTTTTTATCATTCCTTGTTTCAAGTTAGAGTTTGTACCATATTTACATAAAGCTAGAAACTGACGTGTTTTCAGAAAAAAAATATATTTCGTTGGACAAGCATAGATAATAAATACAATGAATATTATAATTTCCAACAGATTAAGTATAAAATCACTACTCTATATATATAAAAATAAATTGCTGTTCGTTTGTCTTGCTAAAATTTAAGAACGAATTTTACTAATTTTAGTTTTTAAATATTTGTGATTTTCCAGGGAAGGTTTGTACGGTAAGAAAATATGGAAACATTGCGAGGCAAATAATAAAACAAAATCCGAAAATGGCGTCACGAAGTGCGCCGAGTCAGCTAGTCATTAATATAAAAGCACTAAATCATTATATGATATGGATATGTGGCCTTCTATATTCGGATGATATATATTATTTATATTATATATTTTTATGCATTATACCAAGCAATAAAGCAAACAAACTTTTTAACTAACTACACGTCATTTCCTTGGCGAGGTAGACAGAGAACCGAGCGGCATATGATCAGGTCCGTATACACCAAACCGAAACTTTTTAATCTACAATTAATTATAAAAATTTGAGGAATAATGCTATCACTATTGCGAATACATCTAAGTTTTATTATTTGTAACAAACAAAGTCGACCGAATGAAAAATAAACGTATGACGATATTTGTCCGATGTTGGTCTGGGACTTAAAAAGAATGTGCCAGCTGTGTTTCTTGCCTAGCATGTCGTAAAAAGCAACTAATGGTATATGGGGTTTTGGGTATGTGATTGTGTAGGCGACGAGCTAGCCACTTGTCACTACTTTTTCACAATTTTCCATCTAACCCAGCCCAGCTTTGTATGTGGCTGAATGTGGTTAAAGGGGCCTGCTGCCCCTTTGACTCTGCCTACCCCTCGGGAATAATGGGCGTGATGTTTTGTTTGTTTACGATATACATTTTTCAACGGAACTTCGTCTTTGCCTACCTCAATAATCACTTCTAATCAATTTCTAACACTAATTAAGTACCTACATTAGGCATGTTCATGTACATATGTCACTTATGCACGATATATGTAGATATGGTCCAGTACAGCAAGCAACGTGATTCTAGAAAGATAGCCCGTGTTTCTTGATACAGATTAATTAGTATTTTACGAGATAAGCAAAGTCGTTACAATCTTATTTCTGTTTCCAATGCTCAGGGCAAAGATATGGGAATTAGCAACTAGATAATGACAAAAACCGTCATACTTTTCAGGATATGAAATTTGATGTCATCAATTAGTAAATTATATGTGGTGCATATTTTAAGACGATAATTCTTGAGCGCAATTCACAACAAAACTGCCGACCCCCGACACAACCCGACGGCTTTTATGAAAATATCAATCAAATTATGTGTTTGCTCCATCCCTCAACATGGATTCCTTTATGCGAAGCGTGAAGAAGCATCGCATCGGGCCTGTATGGCGGTGCCAACGGATAGTGTACCATGGTCCCACGTCCGTTGTCACGGCGATTTGGGCTCCTCTTTTGCTGAACATCAGGCTAAGCGGAGCCAATATACTGAGCCTATATAAAAAACGAGCTAGCCACTTGTCACTACTTTTTCACAATTTTCCATCTAACCCTGCCGAGTTTTGTTTTTGGCTGAATGTGGTTAAAGGGGCGTGCTGCCCCTTTGACCCTGCCTACCCCTTCGTGGATTATGGGCGTGATGCTATGATGATGATCATGATGATGAATATAAAAAATAAAATAATAATCGTGTCGGCGACATGATCTCGCGCGGGCTCAGTGTGTTTACTGTCACTAGGCTGCCCGAGACATGCTGAGTAGATGCTTTTTTAGTGACACACACACTGTTATTACTTTTTTTTTTTCTATTTAATTTCATGTCACTATTTTTTTTTTTTCCTTCTCTCTGTTGTAGCTGGCCAGCTTAACAACTACGCGGTTTATTCATACTGAATGAAAGATGGATGGAGGTCAGATATAACGGGTGACAGTAACCCCCCTATTGCTCGGCGACACTCTGCAATCTCTGAAGCCGCCAACTAACCCGCCGACAAAAAGTAGCCGATGGCTTTGGTGTGCATTGCCCTTTAGATTTGAAATAAATGTCCATGTTTACGTACTAGCATGTCGTAAAAGGCGTCTAATGGTATATGGGATTTTGGGTATGTGATTGTGTAGGCGACAAGCTAGCCACTTGTAACTACTTTCCAAAATTTTCCATCTAACCCACTCCATTGTCCCATGTTGGTCTGGGATTTTAAAATAATGTGCCAACTGTGTAGTTCTTGCCTAGCTTGTCGTAGAACGACTACTAGCTACCAGCATGGCGACTAATGTTATACCGGGTTTTGGGTATGTAATTGTGTAGGCGACGAGCTAGCCACTTGTCACTACTTTTCCACAATTTTCCATCTAACCCAGCCCAGTGCTACCCCTTTGACTCTGCCTACCCCATAGGGGATTATGGGCTTATTGTTATGTATGTTTGTATGTTTACGTTTAAACAAAATATGCCGATCAAAGTTTTTGGGCAAGGGTTCATCATGAGCAAGACTGGCAATCAGGGTCTAAAAAATATCATTGTTGCACGTCATTCTAAAAGACTAACCTAAGGTTAAACAAGCACTGTTTTAACCTTTTATTAACAAAAACAAAATTTACGTACTGGCATCCTTTAACCTTTTAAAGAAGACAATATCGTTATTATTGTTATATCGTCAAATATAACGAATTTCCATACAAAAGCTACTACTTTTTTAGGGTTCCGTAGCCAAAGGGTAAAAACGGGACCATATTATTAAGACCCCGCTGTCCATCCATCCGTAAACACTAACAAATACTAAAAACAGAATAAAATAAATATTCAAGAGGGGCTCTCATACAACAAACGTGATTTTAATGACGTTTTTGCTCGATATTGGTACGGAACCCTTCGTGCGCGAGTCCGACTCGCACTTGGCCGGATTTTTCATCTTTGCGATTCATCATAGTAATAACAAGTCGAATATACTTTGGGCACAAGTCCATCTCGGTAAAAACTTAAAAATTACATGGGGACAGCCTGTTATTTAAAAAACGTTTAGTAATACAACCATTAAATGTAGTTCTTAATCTAAAATAGGCATTAAAACTTTCGATTGCATTGTCGCAATTATCTTTCTCTTGCCCCATCCCGATAACACACCTTTATATATATATTGTATATGTTTTGTTTAATACATCGACTGTAACTTACAGTCCAATCTTAATTAAGCACATAAAGTTCTCTTCATGTAGCAGATGATTGCGCTAGAAAGATAATGGCGCCCATAAAGGTTAAACACGGTCAAAATTGTAAACAAACAAGTTTAATAACTTAATCCCGAAGCTAGAGCTTTTATAATCCAGAAGTAGTATTAACCTATCATTAAGCAGTAAATAAAAAGATTAGTGCGAAATTTATGCGTCTATACGACGCAATTTGTATGCGAAAACAATATCGTTACTCTCACGATAAGCAACCCACTTACTTATCGGTCAAAAGTGTCAACTGCTGACGTCACAAGTTATCAAGGGACCCGGTTAGTTCAGAGGTCATGTAGGCCCTAACATGTGATCGGGTGTTGATACGGTCAACTATGTCAGCCGTATCTGTGTAAATCTAAGTACCTAAACCAGTTAATGGGATCCAGGGTCGCGGATGAATCCAGGTCATCCGAAGGCAGATTAACTTGTTTGGTGCAACTTTAAAGCGATGTACACACGTTGAACTTTTATACATACATACACATACATACATACATACATACATACATACATACATACATACATACATACAGACCCTCACAATCCTCACGCCCGTAATGCTCAAAGGGGTAGGCCAAGTCCAACGAGCAATAGTCCACCCCTCCTTTAATCACGTTTAGCTAAAAATTTCATTGAGTTGGGTAAGACGGAAAACTGTGAAAAAGTAGTATTGTAAGTGGTTAGGTATTATGTTGGTCTGGGACTTATAAATGATGCGCTAACTGTGTACCTTGCCTAGCATGTCGTCAAAGACAACTAATGGTACCTATATCGGCTTTTGGGTGTTTGATTGTAGACGAGCTAGCTACTTGTCACTCCCTCGCAATTTTCCATCTAACCCAGCCAGTTTTTACTTTTTGGCTGAATGTGGTTAAAGCGTTTTGCTACCTCTGACTCTGTCTAACCCCTTCGGGGATTACAAGCATGATGATATGTATGTATGTGTATGCATAAGTGGTTAGCCTACGTGTATTTTCAAAAACAATGTGAGTTAGGCTACGTCCCTATGTACGAGTATAAAAAGTATATAAACACTCACTTGAAGATAGTTTCAAAAAATATTTTATGTTATATCATTTGATATTGACATGTAATGAATTAAACGCAAATAGTAATTAAGAAACAGCAAATTCGGTACATTCTAAGTAAAAAAATATAAAAAAGTGGTGATAGGTAAATGAGATATCTACATCCGGAATGAAAGAGATTATTTACTCTGTGACAAGCTGATAGATTGATTGATATTTTATCGTGAAGTAAAATAAGAAATAGCAAAGATATAAACAAAAGTGATTAGCGAAAGGAGGTGACCTAAAGCCGATAATAATGATAGTAGTCGCTTATTGCCAACAATGGCAACGAACTAGGAAATCCATTTTAACACCTATGACGCGCACACGGACTAGTAATAAAATAAGGATTCCGCGCTGTCATGCAGCGTGAAGCCACGCTTATGCATGTGTGAATGAGAATTAAGGATACCAGATATCGGAAATTTGGAGCACATATGTCAATGTGTTATGTCAGTTACGTGTCAAGTTGTAGCTCCGCACACAGCTTACTAAATTTCTAGGTATAGGTCCGTGGATGCGCATGACTATTTTTCATAGGAATGTATGTAGTAGACATTCCTCTAAATACATGAATGGAAATTGCTAGTTTGTCACGCAGACAAGTATTTAACTAACTAGCTAAACTTCACTCCACTTCCCAGCGGAGTAGGCACAGAGAACCGAACGCCATATAGCACGATCCTTACACACCTCCACAAGTAGGTATTTACAGTTGGAAAAGGTAAATAGTGAAATGGAAAGTACCTACTATTATAACAATTTTTTTTCGTCGGTTACAATACGCACAGGCACATAAATATAAACTATATTTTGCCCCGCCACGACGCCTGTATTTCTATGTCAAACAGAAATTGATATTATCCCACGGGATCAGAAAAAAAAATCTATAATTATTTCTACGTATAGTCGGCAAGAGTACTGCCCGTATTTATTATTTTTTAAAGTTTAAAGTTAATAGGTGCTTAGGCAGCTACTTTTGTTACTAACTGTACCAAATTCCAGCTCTGTTTAGCCGTTAAGCAAAATACATCCAAATATACAAACTTTCACATTTATAACCAATGTACGTACATACGTGAAGTCGTACATATGTATATTAACACACATACATAACATCACGCCCATAATCCCCGAAGGGGTAGACAGAGTCACCACATTCTCCCCAAAATAAAACTGACTGGATTAGATAGAAAAATGCGAGAAAATAGTAACAAGAGGCTTAGCTCGTCGCGTTTACGACATGCTAGGCAAGGAACACAGTTGGCGCATTCTTTTTAGGTCCCATACCTAAATATAAATGTTGTTTATGCAAGTGCATGATCCGAGATTCGTTCGCTGATACGAATCAATTATGTACGAAGGCGTTCAGGAGATTTATATTAAAATCGTTATTCACACTTGATAAAATAACCTGACTTACGCATTCCGCGAAAATAGAATTAATAGGTTGCAAAAGATACCAAGATCTGAAGATTCAAATAAATCTTTTAATAAGTGGGAATCGATGATGCTAAATTTCACAGTCTACATGGACTTAGTATTACATCATCTTCCTAGCGTTATGTCCCGTGCTAAGACGGGGTTCGCTTAGACCATCCAATATTTTCCGAGTCTGGTAATTACATTGAAGCGACTGCCGATCTGACCTTCGTAACCCTAAAATAGGGGAACTAGACAATCTTTGGATGAATAACGCTAATTTCACATAAGCTACTAACATACTTCTATGAAATTATGTAGTAACATATGGAAAACAGCAATCAATGCAAAAAACGCTTATGCAATTTGATGTCAATCAGAGAGTGCATTGAACGGACATCTTTCATTGCAATACGAATTTCGACTTTAAAACAATGAAATTAAGAGCGTACCTGAAGGATGGACACATGACGGATGTCAGTATCATTTCGTAAATCATAGTATGACTGCGCCGCAATCCACCATGCAGGCTTACGAAACCTGGTGTTGTCGTATTCGCGATCGCAATGTTATCGCAGGTTATACACACATTATGAAAGGCGTCTTAGTCAAAACATCTAGCTGATGTTAGGTACTAGTTGTATCTAGACGACATTATCTAGGCATTGCTGCATCAAATTTTAAACGCTTAAATGATATATGTAATAGAATAGGACTTTCACTTTGCAGTGTATGTAGTTGGAAATAATATTATCGGGATTAAACCCGATATGCATTGTAATCAGTGCAGCATCAAGTGCGCGAAGATCGAAGCAAATACATACAGAAAGACCTTTGATATTGACATAAGAGTATTGCATTTTTGGCTATTTCACTTTAATTAAATATCCGCGGGGCCCTTCTACTTCGACACTTTTTTTTTGGATCATGGTTACAAATCCATAGTTGTTTGAATTTGCAGGTTTTATCACGATGTTTTTTTCTTCACCGTCGAGCTAGTGGTATAAATACGTACACAGATTTGAAAATTCCAGAGGTACGTGCCCGGGTTTGAACCCGCACTCCTCGGTTAAGAGGCGCGTGTCCTTACTATTAAGCTACCACCGCTCTTCGACACTAACCCGACTATGTAGGTATAATGTAATGCATATGTTCTTGGGCCTATAACCCTTTACGAATTTGCAGGTATTCAAATGAATCTAATTGCTTTTATCAATTAATCGACAGGCCCTTTGAAAATAGTGATAAATATGAAATTGATAACGAATCTGTTAAACGCACTCACGCCATATGACAAATATATTTGTATTAGATAACGCCTTTATAGCCCAGGTGTTATCCTGTAATACTGGTTTAAAGTTTCATCATAATTGATTTAGAAATTTAACATTTCTTTTTGTTCTATGTTGGTCTGAGACTTAAAAAAAAATACACCAACTGTGTTCCTTGCTTAGCATTTTGTAAAAGGCGACTAATGGTATATCAGGTTTTTGGTATGTGATTGAGTGGGTGACGAACTAGCCACATGTCACTACTATATCACAATTTTCCATCTAACCCAGCCCAGTTTTAATTTTGGCTTAAAGGGACATGCTGCCCTTTAGACTCTACCTACCCCTACGGGGATTTCGGTGTGGTGTAATAAATAAAATAAACTAACATTCCAATTTAATTAATTTTCGAATTTAAGTAAGATATAAACTCTTCCACAAAAAAGTGTTACAATATAATAAAAAAAACAGTTAAAGTAGCACAAAACAGATTACAAGTAATTAAAACATTGTAGATTAGATGCTAGTGTGCTAGCGTGAAATGTGATAAGACTGGTATGTTAATTCTAAGTTGGACAATGAAGTGTTGCATTCACTACAAGGTAGGTATGTTGAATGGAAAGAATTTGCTAATCAACTTAATAAGACAAACTGATATCTCATAAGTAGTTTGGGTTGTTCAAACTTGCTGATGGCTTCTGAGTTGAGAATATTATTAAATTGGGCTAAGAGGAATATTATAAATGACAAATTGTAATTGGTGTAAGATTTTATTAACAAAAGATTTTCCTTTTGCAAAACAAATTGTTTGTGCATATAAAATAGACTAATTTAAATATGAAGTCTTTATTTCTTTTAGATGATTACAATAGCAAATGAGCAAAAGGGGATCTTTTTGATAAAATATATTGGAAGCAAATATGTACCTTAATGCAATTGACAAAAAATATTGCATAAATATGTAGGTACATAATATAATTATATTTGTCAGGAATAAGTAAGTGTTCTTTTGTGGATACAGTTAAGAATTATTCATGTAATTACTTTGTACATTTCAGAATATCAAGTAAATTTTATTTTAATATGTAAATTTAAAACTTTTTCTTGTTTCTTGCAAGAAAATAACTTTCCCAGTATTATAACCTTTATTATATACTTTCTTTGCAAAAATGTAAAGATTCTTCTTGTCAAAGAATTACATTATCAATTTTATGATCTTTTTAAATTATCTATAAATATTTGAGGTACTTAAAATACATGATAACAGCAGTTTGTGTGTAGGCCTAGAAAAAAAATCTACTAAGTAAGAATCCATATTATGAATGAAATGTTCATTTGCTGTACATATAATTTATACAACATCTATTTATAGACAAAGACGTACCTACAATTTTTATTTTTTATTAAGTAAATAAACTAAGAGACTAACGACACGTTGTGGTATTGGAATAGGTAATAATAACGGTGATGAACAAATCCTACTGGCAAAATAAAACTTCAATTTAACAATAAACTTTCTTTCAGTTGCCAGACACGCCGACGACATACGCTGGTTGGGTCCTGGCAGATAATTTCTACCTACCGGCAAATGAACCATGCGTATCGCACCAAATATTTACTGAGGTTATCGAAATAGAAAGTGACTTATGTAGACGCTAAACGCACTATCAATACACATTCTCGACTAGGTTACAGGTATCTTCAAATAAACCACTTGCGATAATAATAGCCCAGAACAGCTATAAAAAGAATTCAAGAACCAATGAATTCAAAACTGCAACTGAACGTGTTTACTAAATAAAGTTACAATAATAATACTTTCAACTTACCAGGAATTTTAAATTGACTGCTAAAAGTTTCACAATTTTACACGATTATTAACAGTAGTAAACATCGGAAAATCATTGAAAAATGTGGATATTGGAAAATATTTGTTTCATCAAAACAAAAACTCCAAACTCAAGGCTAGGATTGTTGCCATAAATTAGACGAATTCTACATTATTAATTACTAAAAGTCTTGAATTTCCGATTTTATTACATTCCTATCAACCTTACAAAACTTGTTTGAGAAACAAAACTTAACAAAATTTGTTAGCCTAATTGTTAATACGTTGGTTGAAGATACAGTCGTCAAATAATAATACCAAACGTTTACGGCATAAGATGTTATTCTCTACCCCTATTAGGTGTGTTGTGTAATTACTATGGCAACACAACTGAAATGTCAAAATAAGTACAGTTTGCTTGCTTGTACATTCCATTGCACGAAATAATTCTACAGAAACATGATTGCATTCGACTTAAATAAATCGAATGAACACATAAACTTCATCGATTAAGGAAATATGTAAACAAGACAATAAATTAAATGATCTTGGTAAATATGTAAGAAAAAAGCTTAAGTGTTCCGGTGACGATATTTATGAATAAAATAGTAATGTACTAAATTATTTGACTACATTCAACTCGAGTAACGGAACGGAATATATTTAAAAAATCCTTTGTACGCACGCAGTAAGTTAAATGTATGATTTTTATTACATGTATGTAATTGGACCTTATATTATATATTTTACTGCGTATTAAAATTTCTATTCAATTAAATGAATATCGACATAATTGCTAAGATAATTACCTATAAAGTCATTATTTAATTTAATTTTGACTTTGTGTTACGTTCCATTACAGCATTCAACATAAATGAGATCATCAGAGACTGGAAATGTGTCAAATTGGTAGAAATCAGTCAAAATCAAAACAATAAAATTTAGTTTTTCTTGAAATTTTAAGAAAGTATTGCAACTATGGGCTTATTCGGTAAAACACCTGACAGGAACCCTAAAGAAATGGTACGTGTCGAGATATCGGACATATTAATGAAATGCCTGCCCAATTTATGCAATTATAAAGCCTCACATTTTTATTCCAGGTAAATGAATGGTCTCACAAATTAAGGAAAGAAGGCTATAATTTGGATAGACAAATACGTGGTATGTGATGAAATAGTAATGTACTCGGTATTAGAAAAATAATTATTTTAGTGTTTTAATATTACTCCAACCTTCAGCAGCATTTCTGGATTAATTGTCTTACAATGACCTTGATATCTTTAAGCTGTGTTTATATTTAAGGCAATTTATTGCTTAGTATCGAATTATCTAATAATAAAAGCTTGTAAAAATAGAAATCATCTATAATAAACGTGGTTTCAGGTATACAAAGGGAAGAGGAAAAAATAAAAAGATCTTTAAAAGAAGCAGCTTCTAAAAGTGATAAACAAGTGTGTACAATATTGGCAAAGGAAATAATTCGGTCCCGTAAGGCTATTAGTAAAATATACACAAGTAAGGCACACCTCAACTCGGTACAGCTACAAATGAAAAATCAGTTGGGTGAGTTGTAATATTGACTACTTTCTTTTATTCTTTTATTATGTTGGTTGAGTGGTCAGACACCCTAGCCACAAAACTAGGGGTCACAGGTTCGAATCCGGGTAGTAGCCAAAGTTTTGTGTGATGAACATGGACATTTGTACTCAAGTCATGGATGTTGATAAACACATTTAAGTATCTCTATTCTACCTTAGAAAAAAGGACACTGCTTTTGATAATTAATTACCTGCTACCTGATCTTTGGAAACCTTAGAGGAATTTTTAAAATTATTATTTCAAAATTTATTCATAAATGAGGGAAAGTAAGACCATCTCCTAAGTTTTTTGATTAAATTTGCTAATTTTTTCAATAACCTGTTGAAAGAGTCATCAGAATATATTTCTTTTGTCATGTGTGCATGTGTGCAAAAAGAAAGCCATTTTTAATATCTGCACGATTTTAAACAACTGTTGACCATACATTGGTGGCAAAAAAACTGTACAGTAGATACAAATCCTAGTATACTTTAAAAAAAATTATATTGAATTTTTTCACCATTTTAATTTGCAGCAACATTGAGAGTGGCTGGGTCACTGCAGAAGTCAACAGAGGTAAACATTTTATGCTTTTGATAGCTTCTATAATTCATTTATATATTTTTAATATTATTGTTATCTGTGACTTGCAGTTAAATATATTAATATTGACCTACTGATTTACCTTACAATAATGACTGATGATGTAGGTACCCTAAATTATTGAATCAGAATTAAAAACATAATCCTGATTCAGATTTTTTTAAATGTAAGGTTTTGTTCTGTCACCTTCAATCAATCAGTCAATTAATATATAACTGATATCACTTTATGAAAGTGACAACCTTAATCATATGCAGTTCATTTATAATATTCAACCTAATTTAAGCTCATGACAGCCTAAATTATAAGATATATACTCATATACCGAAAAGGTACTCGTGTGATCCATTTAATAGTTTATATTGTACCACAGGTGATGCAAGCAATGCAAGCACTAATACGTCTCCCTGAGGTGGCCCACACGATGCAGGAACTGAGTAAGGAGATGATGCGCGCGGGCATCATCGAGGAGATGCTCGACGACACCATGTCCTCCATGGAAGATGAGGAGGAGATGGAGGAGGCGGCGCAGAGCGAGGTCGACAAGGTGGGTGAATTGGTCTCTATGAGGTGTTTGTTTATTGGAAGCTAGGGTACCAGGCGCATTTTCGCGGTCATTTAGCGTTGCGTGATCCCTTGGGCACCTTACATAAAGGCGTGGAGATATATCCCAGGCGTTTAGTCGGTATACCCCGCCCACTACCACCTCCCTACCATCTAGGGCTCTGGGAGTCCGACAAACCCCGCTGATTCTCCTCGGTCTCAGTGGCATGATGCGCAACGAAAAATTGTCATGTGCCATTAATGTTGCGAGGTTGGTGATGTCATACTGCTCTTGACTAGTAAACTCCGAGTTTTAATTGTACCCTAAAGGGGCGCCAGAAAAATCTCGCCCAAGGCTAGTAAAGCCGACCCCGAACACAGTCCCGTCCCTAGCAGCACTAATTGAACTGGTACTCCGGCAGGTGCTGTGGGAGCTGACGCAAGGCAAGCTGGGCGAGGCGCCGGCGCCGCCCACGGCCGTGGCGCCCGGCCCCAGCCGCGAGGAGGCCGAGCCCGACGAGAGCGAGCTGGACGAGATGCAGTCGCGCCTCGAGGCGCTGCGCTCATAGGTATTCAACAGTTCCGGGACTGCTTCTGTACAGATTTATGAAATCGACGTGTTTGTAAGGTCAATTTAAATTTACATACTAGTTGCGCCCCGCGGTTACACTCGCGTAGTTCCCATTCCCGTGGGAATACCGGGATAAAATATCGCTGATAAAGTTGCTTCCCTTTGTAGTTTCGGAGTCTTGTATTCCTTTTTTAATATTAATATTACATACACTCCATCACGTCCTTAATAGGCAGGGTCCTAGGATAGATGGGTTAGAAAAAAAATTGTGAAAGTGTAGTGACAAGTGGCTAGCTCGTCGCCTACGTAATTACACACCCAATACTTATTACACCACTAGTCGCCTTTTACGCCAGGCAGGCTAGAAACATTATTAGGAATCCCAGACCAATATGGAACAACAAATATATTATTGATTGGAAATGCATATGAATGTATACTCATTAATATTATTGATTGCATATGCATATGAATGTAACAAAAACATATTTTGAAGTTTTTGTATGTTTGTCTCTCAATCTCCGATATGACTAAACCTATAATCACACAATTTTCACTGAAAAATTGTATCTAAGTAAATCTGTCATATTGTTTTTTTTTTTTTACACAAAAACAGTATTCTGTTATAGTCTAGATATCACTACTAATCAATTGAGACGTACCTAGATAAAATATTTGACTATTACAGAGACTACAAGACAAGTATTTGTGTTGTGTGGGCATATTTTTTGTTAGATATGCAAATTGTCAATATTCATACTATTTACCCACTTGATGAAACCTGTACTATACAGGTGTGTGAAACAAAAACAATTTAAGTCTGGCTAAATATAGAAGCCTGTTCAGTCCATCATCTTCCATCACGAATATGTCAAATGTGTCATGCCCTCATACACTATAATTCAGGCTTATAACAATAAAGTACTCTACTACATGACGAGAAAGACGGTATTCGCTTGAAGTGTTGTTCATAGTAAATTAGTGTCCGACCTTTTGAAGGAACTGGGCGGTAACTTAGGGTCATGAACGCAATGTAGCGTGATACTGGTCAATTAGACCTCAATTCGAGTCTAACTGTCAAATAAAAAGTTAGGCACGAAGCTAATTATGTGAAGTTGAACTGTAAGTATTTATTTCCTTGTACAAGTTGTTGTTTCGCGATTGTAGTTAGGAAATTACTCTTTTAATAAACTGTGTGATTTTTTCATATTAGATGTACCTATTGTTAATTGTTAACTTCTATTTATTTGATACTGATAGATTCACCATAAACCGTAAAAAAATAAAATAATAATGAATAGAAAAGATTAACATTGCCAATTATATGAGTCATTTAATATTTAGAAAATAGTAAATCTTCTAGGGCTATCCCCTATCTTATAGTATAGGGAATCAAATAACAACTACCAAGTGATCTAGAACCGTAGCCGACTCAAATTCAGCCAAAAATCTTGCTTTTTAATGTTCGAGTACACACTTACTATTTTTAATGTGATGTATTATACATATAAAAAAGGAGTAAACATACAAAAAGTTCAGTGTGGCCCATGAGGGGATCGAACCCGCGACCTTCGCGTTATTAGCACGACGCTCTAACCAACTGAGCTAATGGGCCGATGTGGACATGAGTGAAATTATAGTACCTATACAAAAAATAATTAAATGTAAGTAAGTATAGATTATAGGAGATACATCTAATGATATCCATATTATAATGAGGAATTATTTGTAATTAACAGTGCCCGCGGTTTCACCCGTGTAGTTCCCGTTCCCATGGGAATAAGGGGATACAATATAGCCTATGTTACTGGCTGATAAAGTAGCTGTCCATTGGTGAAATAATTTTTGAAATCAGTCCAGTAATTTCAGAGTCTATTCAATTCAAACAAATAAACAATCAAATCTTTCCTCTTTATAATATTAGTATGAAGAGCGATGGCTCATCAGAGGATAAAACTGTGTGTAAAAGAAAAATTAAACATCTACTAATTGATATCGGTATTATATAAAATATTTTAATTTACTTCTAGGGCCATCATCGACTGTTCGATACTTGGATCTGCTGCGTACACACAGAAGCAACATGCCTTACGGATATTGTAAATATTTGTTGTAAGTTCGCGCTAGTGAGTGAACCGCCGTTATTTTATGAGAATGATATGCGTATTGAAGTTTATGTTCTATGTGTGGACTGATGCAATATTTGTACGTGAAAGAGACGGAGAGCGAAAGTAAATGTGTATGCCTTTTTAAAATAAAAAAGAAAAACAAAATATTCTTTCTTTATAAATAGTTTATGCCTGCATTTGATCTTTTTTAGATTTTTTGTGAAATAAAATAATGTTTTGTGGTTGGCTGTATAACCCTTGGGGCCATCCGTAAAGTACGTCACACGTATTCCATGATTTTTGTGCTCCCCTTCCCCCTTGTCTAGTTACGTTTGTGAGATTTCCCCCTCCCTAGTGTGACATCACGTTCTGTAATTTTAAGTTTAAAATTTTTAAATTATTATGAAATATTAGATTTTGAAATGTCCGGTTACCCCTTGTCGCGCTATGTCGCACTTCGTATACCCCCTCCCTCCCCCTTTAAGCGTGACGTATTTTATGGATGGCCTCATATGGATGAATGAAAATAAATTATTGTATGAGTAAAGCACTTAGTCGACAGCTACGTGATTGATAATTTTTAAATTAATTGTTTTGACCATATTCTGTTTGGCCTAATTATTCAGGGTAAATTTTTAATATAATTCCTATAAAACTTAATAACATGGTCATTCAGACCATAATTATTTGTATTAATTTTTGTTGTTCATTATCCTTGATGATAAAGTACAAAATAAACTTAATTGTACCATTTCATATTGAATATAGTTCATAGATACATGTAATTTATAACATTGTTACCTTACAGTATATATCGTCATATAATAATTGATAATATTTAATTTTAAACCTATCAAGTATGATATGTGATGGTCCAATTAAATATTTTTCCCTATTCTACTCATTTGCATCAAACACCAGATATGAAATCGTATAACAAAATGCATTTGCGAGCTAGGCGAATATATTGCAAGAAATTTGATAGCGATGTGGAAAATATTTATATTTATATATCGGCGGTCTAGATGTGATAGCTCGTACATGCAAACTGCCAAATTTAACAGGAGAGACAAAAACTTCTTTTGAAACTAACTGCAATACATATTTTTTATGTTTTAATGATTTAGACTTAAAATATAATACCTAGGCAATTTGTTTACTATAAAAGTAATAACTCCTTAATTAGCATGGATATGCTATTTAAGCTTTTTGCATCAACATAACATTTTACTAATGTTTACGAGCTATATCATATTTTCTTTCATATACATGTACCTATATTTAAAATTGTTCTTTAACTGTCCGATTGAGATAAAAATTAACAATTGTATGAAAATAATGTTTTTACTTAAAATAATTGCAAAGAGTATATTTCGTTAAATTTGTAGTTTTAAGTATGTTAAGCACATTCAGGCGTACTAAAAAATTGCAATAAGGTTATATGTATATTGTATATGCATTGTGATCTTTAACTGGGCTTAGTAAAATAATAAATCGAATATATTGAATCGAGCACGCGCTCCAAATCATTTAGACCATAATTATATTGAATGAACCGGTACTTACTACGGACATGTTGCGCGCGTTTTACAAAGATGTACATAACAATCCGTCTTTCGCTGTATTATAAGTTTTTATTTCAGCTGTATGTTGCATAAACAGGAAGTTTTTATTAAATAAATTATGCACTAATGTTTCCGGTTGTTTTTTTTATAATACCATTATTTTTCTTCGTTATTGTAAATTTTCTATCGGAATTTATGACATTGAAATTTGTCGAAAAGTGACGTTGTAAATTTTTCCGGTTGGAGCATTTCGACCCGATTTCTTGTTCACAGTACTATTACAACTTCTTTATTATATGTGGAAAGAATTCATACTATCGTCGTACTATGATAAAGTACAACGTCGTCAACCTATACACGTCTTGCACATAAGCCCCTCCTAACAAACGCATACTACCTATTTATCGTGGATTTAAAAATAAAAGCCAATAATATTTCTAAAAATATAATTGTAATACTATATATAGACAATATAAGGTTGGCTAGGCGCACTAACCGGGAGCATACGGGGCACCATCTACTCTCTCACAGTGCGTGTCATACACACACCTTTTAAATTGAAGAGGATGTTATAGATCAAATGGAAAAAAACAATCCTGAACAGTGCTTCTCAATAGATCGTATTAACACTTTCAGCGCCACCGATTCGCTCGGAGACTTAACGTAAATCTCACTCCAGTGCCGACGACTCGCCTGGCGAGTTCAGTTTAGTTAAGTACAAGGCTTCGTAAAGTGATTTAAATAAATATAAATTCGAGTTTTCCTTTGCCGCCATTTTCTTTCGTACTGACGTCACGCACTGTGATTGGCTTTTGGAATCATATGAAAAACACTGTTTTGTTATAAATCTCCAAATTCCACAATTCTAGTGCGAGTTTTAAACGGAAAACTATCACATTAGGTCACAATAAATTGCTTGTCTTTTAAAATAAGTACTTTTTTATAAACGGATACATCTCGACTATGTTCTTGTCTTGTACTTAGCCATTCACTGGACTAACTTAGATTAGAGATCGTTCAGTCATGAATGTTACCCCTTAAGAGATAATTACAAATCAAACATTCAAGATAAGGTACTTATTGGATTTTTCTGCCATCTGAAAACTTAACTAGAGACAAATTCAAACGAGATTTATTATAAAAAAAACCGTTTAAAATTCTCACTAGGGCAACTCTCAGTGGTACAATACAAGTGGGCACCAATATTATTTTGACCGAGTGAATTGAATGTTAAAAATATAAGTCAGAAAAATATCACTTTAACTACTAAAGATTATCAACCTGAAATTGCATAAAAAGCGAACCAGAGATTCACGAAAAATCCTTTTACAAGTGACTATTGATAGAATAAATAGAACTGATATCTATGGTCTTTAAACAGGGATGATAACACCAAAAAAGTAATTCCAAGATATAATTAACCTATAAGAACACATCGCTAAATAAATCATTCATCAAAACCAATTATTATTTGCACGTTTTGTTTTTAAAATGCTTTTCAAACATTTAATTAGTCAGTTAAGTACGTTAAACTGTTACGTCACACTTGAGTATGTATTTCTATACATAACTAGCGGCCCGGTACGTGCTTCGCTGCGTAAATGAAGTGATAAATGAAGAACCGCTCTACAGATTTTGTGCAAACTTCACATAAACCATCTACTAAATAGTCCGAACAAAGCCTAAACATTTGGTTTGGATAGGTGAGCCCGTTCTTGAGTTATAAAATTACAACGTAAAGTGGCATTGATTTTTATATATATTGATCTATGGAAGCATGCACCTTTCTTTCATCAAAATACAGCTCATATAAAGTACATAATAATATGTTAAGTTATATTGGTGCTATCATTAACCCTGTTAAAAGAATAGCATTTCTTTACCCCTTTCGGCTATCTATCTATCTATAGCAGTGGTTACCAACCTTTTTGTGACCGAGGACATTTCATTTCATTATTGTGAGTAGGATCACATAGTTCAAAATAAACTGTAACAATTAAAAAAAAATAACTAACTAACCTCCTTACGGGGTAGGGTAGGCTAAAAATAACCACAATAAAAAAAATCACAATTTAGTCTCGGACCAAATGTTACACGTCGCGGACCACAGGTTGAACCACCGATCTATACGGAAGGTGGGGCGATTGTATCACCCCCTCCTTCCCCGCCCCGCCCCTAGGCACAGCAGCTGAGCGCCGAGCACCCCGCCCGGCGCGCTATCACAGAGGGTCACAGCATCTTGGACGACAGGTCCAGCTCCAGCTGCAGGTCTTGGATCGACTCCTTCTTCAGCAGCGGCCGCCTGTCCGTCTCTTTCGTCTTTTTCAGATTCTTCTTTTTCGTTAGTCTGGAAGGGAGAGATCGGAAATCAAACTTTACTTTAGATTTCCAGTTCTAATTCATAATTAATTTATTTATATAGGCAACACAAAAAACACTTGATGATCGCCAAGTTTATAAACAATAATCTTAGAAGCAATGTGTATCTACCACTGCTTGACGATTAACAATGAATAATACTTTAAAAAAAAGGCAGATATGCCGTAAGATATCGCAAATATGCAACGACCGCGATCACAAGCGGACCTCGGTCGTTTGCATGAGTGACGTTTCGGCCGTGAAGTCCGAAACGTCACTCATGTACTTACTCATGTACTACATAATACATATCGTGTTTCGCCCCGTTAGTAGTGATATCTAGCGGTTCGGTAGTTTCGGAGCCTATTCAATGCAAACATTGTTCAAATCTTTCTTCTATAATGTCCTCCTAACCGATATCGGTTACGGCAGCCAATCTCAACGAGGATTAGCCATCTGCGCAGGAGATATTATAGTGCACAAGTGTGTGCGCTAACACAGGTGCACTCTCTATTCCTTCACTCTTATAGTCCGGTGAGACGGAAATTCGACATGACCGGAGAGGTTAGGCGCAGGACCTAGGGCTTAACGTGCTTTCCGAGGCACGGGGGTGATTAAACCGCCAACTTCCTGACTCCGGGCTGTTACTGAGTAATTTGGATATTGAAATACCCAGCCACAAATTTTTGGCCCGACCCGGGATTTGAACCCGGGACCTCTTGGTCCTTACGCAGCGCATGCTACCACTAGACCAACGAGGCAGTCATATTATAATAGTAAGTATAGACAACGGAGTACAATAATGTCAATAGTGACGCTGACCTGTTCTCGTTCGTGCTCGTTCGTCAGACGGAACAAGCTATATTATTACCTGTTGACGACGCCGTCGGGGAGGTCCATCATGCGGATGATGTCGGCCTGGTCGGAGGAGTCGAGCGGCGCCACGGAGATGTCGCGCACGGCGCGGAACTTGCCGCAGTTGTTCAGGTGCTCGTTCTCCAGGCGGAAGAAGTTCCAGATGAACCGTCTGCCCAACAGAGTTCACATTGATAAATCATTAAAGATTTACAGACAAGCGAGCATGATAGGGTTAGCTATAAGGTGGAGGGACTGGGAAAATGCCACGGGCCCCTGTTCGGACGGGGCCCCCGGAGGCCTGTAAGTACGGGGTCCCTTCTAAGCTCTAGCATTAGATCAAATGCTGTGGTTGGTTGAGCGGGAATTGTATCCAATACAAATGCCACTGGCCTTAAACGGTATAGTTGCTTCTTGATTGTAGACAAACTATCATTGAAGTACTTTTCATCAACTGTCAGGACACACTGCTTTTATAGATTTTACTAGCTCCTGCCCGCGGCTTCGCTATCGTGGTACATCGATAAAACATAGCCTATATGTTATTCTGGTGTATGAGCAATATTATTCTAAAGTTTTATTAAAATCCATTCAGTTTTTGCGTGAAAGAGTAACAAACATCCATATTCATCTATCCATCTTTCGGCACTTTCTTTTACCAAATCAGCCCTGGGCGACGCGAATGGCAGGCGGCGGAAAGCCCTGGAGGGAGGGGAGTAAAGGAAAGGGGGAAACTGAAAAAGGGGAGCCTCAATTACCTCGCAATTCTTCCTCAATTTCCTTAACTCACGCTAGGCTACTGACTGTTATCATTACCTGAACACCTCGAGCGGCGCGAGTATGGAGACCATGGTCTCGCCGCTGACCAGCTTGTTCTCCGTCAGCACGAACGACACCGTCCAGATGAACCGCAGCACGAAGTCCTCAACGATGGCGAAGTAGTAGAACTGTAACGTAGTGACATGAGTTTTATATTTTAAAGTTATTAGTATATCTATTTTATGTAATTCTAGCTAGTTGACCCGGCTAACTTTGTACTGGCTAAGCATTAATTCTATACAAAGTACGTGAGATTTTTTTTTATTTTATAAATAATAAATTCTCCAGACTTACACTCCAATTCCCTAGTTCCAAACTAAGCTTATGCTTGTTCTATGGATACTAGGTGAAGTTAAGTTATTTTTGTTATTCGGAGCAGAGTCAAATATAGCCAATAAAACACCATTATAAAAAGCCGTTTCAAAGCTTTAGGACCTCTTAAAAGATGACCCCAAAGGTCTATAGAGCCTATATATTTATATTTCGTATACCCTATATTTCGGGAAAAGCTACTCAGATTAATAATTGATGTTTCTGATTCATATCGGAGCTGTAGATGCAAGCATGACCCCCCGAGGATCCACTGACCCCAAGTTAGGAAACGCTGCTCTAGTCTTATATTCCATGTTCTCGACTTACCAAAGGGCTGGTAGCTGACCCCTCAACACATGACCCCCGGAGTCTACTTGGGGTCCGACACGAATGCTCGAAATTCCTGACTCACCCCGGGGCTGTAGACAATCTCCTCCCTCAGGAACTTGTTTTCGGCGCCAGGCCCGACGGTGAACAGCCCCCAGTCCATCTTGACGTCCCACGCGTACGTATACAGCGACGACACCAGCTGGCACGCGAACCACGCGTAAAGGAACGGGTTGTCGTAAGAGTCTGTATACTGATCTGTATGAAACACACGAGATTGAGGAGTTATTAAAGAATTGCATACATACATAACATCACGCCCACAATCCCCGAAGGGGTAGGCAGAGTCAAAGGGAGAGTAAGCCACATAACCCCATCCAACTATAAATAAAAACTAGGGGTGGTAACCATAAATTAAAGCTGGGTTAGATGAAAATGTGTGAAAAAGTAGTGTCAAGTGGCTAGCTCGTCGCCTACAAAATCACATGTCCAAAACCCGGTATACCTACCATTAGTAGTCTTTTACGACATGCTAGGCAAGAAACACAGTTGGCACATTCTTTTTAAGTCCCAGACCAACATGGGACTATTAAAAATTACATCACCGAGACTTTACAGATTACAGGCGTGATGATAAGTACCTATGTATGTATGTAGTAAACGTTTTTGTGAAAACATCGTGAAGAAACCTGTACATTCAATTAACTGGATGTGTGCACATGATATAATTTGTCTGCTTATTCTACAACCAGACAAATCATGATATCCAGGACTATGCTGATTTAGACAAACAGGCATTTCTCACCCCTTTTTACTGGCGCCCTATAGTATAAATATATTTGAAACTCGACACCCTAATATTTTATTTAACATCCAGTGATACAATAATAGAATGAACTACAAGCTCACGGTTACAAAAAATTGTCTTATTATAAAACCCACGACCCTTCCAAGCTGCACCCGCGACCCGAGGTTAAGAAACGCCTGTCTGAACCAACTATAACTAGAACAAGACAAACCGCTAAGGAAATGATAATATAATATACTTATAATATAATATCAGACCACATCACATACATTGATCTGATTCCGAGGTAAGTAGCTTAAGCACTTGTGTTACGGATATTACAAACTTGTGTTACGGATAGACTAACAGTGGTATTACAAATATATACTTAAATATTGTATATTAACACCCAGACACAAACACAAGTATTCGTCACACGAATGTTCGTTCTGGGCGGGGATCGAACCCACAACTCATGGCGCATGGGGCAGGGTCACCACCAAATGCGCCATCAAGCTTGTCAATAATATTAACTAACATATAAATGTAGGTACTTACCGCTATAAATAGCCCTAAGTGTCGCAAACAGCACCACGAAGAATGTAGTGGAGTACTTCCCGGCGTTGACGAGATGTGGGAACGCCTCCCGACTGTCCCGGTACCGGCGGAGACACTGCCAGAAGCGCGTCCACGCGGGGACCACGTTGACAACCGCGCGCGTCACTATGAACCAGCGCGCCGCCTCGAACGAGTCTACAGACAAGCGAGACAAATGTATCTTGTGTCGCATGGAGACATGCACAAGTCAGTCGTCAAGTAGTCAGGTCAGATCTGTGTCGTGACCTGGTACCGGCGCAGGCACTTCCAAAGGGCGTCCAGGCGGGGACCACGTTGACCACCGCGCTGTCTCGAAAAAGTCTTCATAAAAGTCGGAAGTTATAGTTGACTTTTAGTAGGCCGCAATTCAAAAGTTGGCGGACCAGAAATTCGCAAGTAATAAATTTTTAGTGTTGTCTCCACCCGATAGTAAGCTAACAATTTATTGGTAGTGAATTAAAAACTTGCAACAGAAGTTCGCAGATGACAAGTCCGCGAGTCAGAAAAGAGCTAGACAGAAGTCCGCGAACCAGATATCTGCAAGCACATCCACGAATAATTGATTAGAGGTACGTTACTGGTATGCTTTTGTTTCCCCTTAAAATTCAAAAACATACTATTGGACACGCGCTGCGACAGACGCAATCACGTTCCATTTTTCTAGTTTCATTGATCCGCGAGTCTGATGTTTTACAACAGCCTGCAAGTCTGCAAAAAGATATGCTACTATTTTCATCGAAATATACACTCTTATAGTTACTCACTATTAGGCACACTCCAGTCCCCCCCGGCGACGTAGAACGACACCAGGTAGTGGAAGTCCAGAAAGGCGTTGGCGAAGGAGTTCCACTGGTCCGCGAGCCAAAAGTCCGCGAACAGAACCGGCACGAACGGCGCCGCTAGGATCCTGCCCTGCAACCGATCAGGTAGCAGTTAAGAGCCACCAGACTAGCTTTCCAGCCAGTCAAGTTCGAGATAGGAGTGAAAACCTAGCTCTTTAGTAACTAATAGTAACTTCAGTAACTAGCAGGTAACTAGTAGTAACTTTAGTAACTAGCAGGTAACTAGTAGTAACTTTAGTAACTAGCAGGTAACTAGTAGTATCTTCAGTAACTAGCAGGTAACTAGTAGTAACTTCAGTAACTAGCAGGTAACTAGTAGTAACTTTAGTAACTAGCTGGTAACTAGTAGTATCTTCAGTAACTAACAGGTAACTAGTAGTAACTAGCAGGAGAAAAAAAGGGTCTCGAGGTTCTACATAGGAATTAAAGCCAACCTTACTGACAGGAGCAAAAAGGCTCCATCACCATGTTTGGTAAAAGGGGGCCTCCGACTTAGAGGGCCCTGCTATACAATCACAACGACTCACAGTAACAATGACTTTTCCATATTTCCATTAGTAATTTCTTATTATTTTTACTTTTAATAGAGAAAAATTCAGACTGGTAAGAATGAGAAAAGGAAAGTATGTATATCAGTTTTCATAGCATACTAGTTAAAATAGGCACCAAAGGCCTCGTCCAATGACCTCCCTCAACCGCAATACTGCATCCCAGCTGATACTCACACATATCCTCAAGAACCAGAACCGCGCTTCATGCCGGAAGACCTTCAACGGGTTCATGAGGAAGGCCAGCATGATGACAACCAGCGCCAGCGGGTTCACGAACGGCGGTATACTCAGGCTCGCGCTGTAGATGAAGCTGAGTATACTCAGCGCCCACACAACACCCAAGATCGCTGCCAGCTCCATTAGGTGTTGCTCTGTATATGAAATAGAACAAAAACACATTACAAAAATTTGCTTACAAACTAAAACTATAACTTATAAATAATAATATAAAGTTGAAGAGTTTGTTTGTTTGCTTGAACGCGCTAATCTCAATAATTAGATACTGGTCCGATTTGAAAAATTCTTACAGTGTTAGAAAGCCCATTTATCCATTTATCGAGGAAGGCTAAAGGCTATATAACATTAACCATAAACGCAGGTGAAACCGCGGGCACAGATAAGTCAATGTCAAAGTCAAAATACTCTTTATTTATATAGGTTTGAAACAAACACTTACAAATCGTCAATTCAACAGGAAAATCAACTAATAATATGAATCTACCACCGGTTCGGAATGTTGCTTCTACCGAGAAGAAACCGGCAAGAAACTCAGTAGTTACTCTTTTCAACAACATATTTTACAAAGGTGTATAGATCATATTTGCATCTGAACCATGTCATGTAGTCGGCTTGTCAGACACCAAAATATAAAATAACGATGTTTACAAAATTTAAGCATTAATTAACCAGACCAGAGTTTTACATACCTCTCCCCTCTCGCCTACACTACAATGCGGACCAAACCCTTTCACTCATTTAAGCTACAAGGTAGTATGCTTCTCCGGTACCCACCCAAAACTCACCTGACAAGTGGTTCCTGGGATCCAGCTCAAATATGAGCACGTGGTTAACCCCGGACGAGCGCCAGCCGTACACGTTGATCCCGATGAGGAAGATGAACTCGACCAGGAGGAACGGGCCCCGGTACAGCCGGAATGCTGTCTTGAAACCCTCTGTGCTGCCATCGTGGAATAAGGCTGGAAGGAAAATTAACACGACACTATAATATTTTTAGGTCACTTTAGTATTAGTTACGATATAGATTTGATAAATATAGCAAATCACCATCATCTTCCTAGCGTTATGTCCCGTGTTTAGACGGAGTCCGCTTAGACCATGATCTAGGATTTAGCGAGTCTAGTAATTACATTGAAGCGACTGCCGATCTGACCTTCGTCGCCCTAAGATAGAGGAGCCAGACAATTTTTGGATCATGGTTACAAATCCAAAGTTGTTTGAATTTGCAGGTTTAATCACGATGCTTTCCCTCACCGTCGAGCTAGTGGTATAAATACGTACATAGATTTGGAAAATCTAGAGGTACGTGCCCGGATTTAAACACGCACTCCTTGGTTAAAGGGCGTGTCCTTACCATTGAGCTACCATCGCTCTTGATAAATCTAGCAAATAATAATAATGATATTAAACAACAAAGTCAGATTCTAATTTATAATACTTGTTAAGATTAGATAAGAAATCTACACACAAACATAACATCACGCCCGTAATCCCTGAGGTGGTAGGCAGAGACAAAGGGGCAGCAAGCCCCTTTAACAATTTTCAGCCAAAATAAAACTGGATTGGGTTAGATGGAAAATTGCGAAAAAGTAGTGACAAGTGGCTAGCACGCCTACACAATCAATCACACACCCAAAACCTGACATACAATGGTATATCAGGTTTTGGGACTCATTAGTCGCCTTATACATGCGCCTTATACCGCATGTATAAGGCGACTAATGAGTCGCCTTATACATGCAGTTGGCGCATTCTTTTAAGTCCCAGACCAACGTGGGATAAATCTATATTCTAGTAAATAATAATAATCCTATATTTATCAAACTTATATCTTAATTAATATTATAAATGCGTATGTGAGTTTGTTGGTTTTTTCTGCTTTCACGCCTAAACCACAAAAAGGATTTTTAAATCCTTTCACTAGTGGAAAGCTTCATTATCAGCGCAGCTATAAAACATATAAACAAAATCCTATTCCTTTTATCACGTCATTTTTAAAGTTATGAGTTTTCCGATTTTTATTCATCTTCTTTTTCACTTTTCTTATACTTAGTTACTGAAAGAAGAACTAATAAATATTGCGGATAATAATTTTATCTTTGTACTAGCTTCTGCCCGCGGCTTTGGCCCCGTAGTACATCGATGAATCATAGCGTATGTGTTATTCTAATGTATGAGCTATTGTGAAGTTTTATTAAAATTCATGCAGTACTTCTTGCGTGAAAGAGTAACAAACATCCACACATCCATCCATCCTTCCATCCATCCATACAAACTTTCGCGTTTATAATATTAGTAAGAATTGTTTGTGTATTTGATAAAGTGAAATACGAGTACGTGTTTAATATTTGTTGATAATCTGATTCTAATTGACAGACCAATGTTACAAATTATGTTTTACTAAGGTAAACAAGAAAAATAGTTTTTCCAATATATTAATAAATAATATTAATAATAAATAAATTCTCAAGACTGACACACCAATTCCCTAGTCCCAAACTAAGCTAATGCTTGTGCTATGGATACTAGGTGAACGGATAGACATACTTAAATACGTGTATAAACATCCATGACTCGAGTACAAATGCCCATGTTCATCACACGAAACATTTGCCCCTAGCGGGATTCGAACCCGCATATGAGCAAAGAGAGCAATGGTGAGGACATACGCCCCACATTCGAGAGCTGTTGTTTCGAATCCGGCCACATACCTCTGTTATTTTATTACATATTTATTATCACTAGTTCGGGGAGCAATTAATAAATTATGAAGAGCTGGCATTTACGTAAAGGGCAATTATCAATTTAAAATAATAGGTGTAGCCAATTAAGAGTAATCTTCTTTTTGAGCACCTATTTTAATATTATTGTAGTTTAATTGATCAATTTACAATAAATACCAATGCACTTTTGTATTTAAAAAATAAAACCTTGTTGGTGCACTTAAAACGTCTAGGATGTTGATGGATGATGATTAAATCTGCATTGTAGTGATAAATAAGTATCGATTATACTCGTACCTAACATAATCCTTACTTAGGTTAGTATAAATAATCCTATTCTATTTTCATATAATGCGAAAGTAACAATGTTGTTAACACCAAAATTTGGCGGGATTCTAACCCACAATATTTTGTTCCGTCTCATCTTTAAACAGCAGTCCGAACGGTATCTAATAATACAAACATTTAATCATGAATTTATATGTTAGGTACCTACTGTAAAAGCCCGTATATTGGTCAATCTTAGGTAGTAAAACCTATTCTCCGACATGAGTTGGTAAATTAGGATGGAACCATACAAATAGGTTAGGTTTATTGGCTAATTTAAAAAAAGGTAAAAAAAAACTAACTTATAATATAACCTAACCTTAATTAGATTAAGTTAGGTTGCATTTAGCAAGTGAAGAATCCTAATATTTACCAAGCAAATGGTGGTAAAAGTTCCAATGGCACACTGCAACTGTTCGGACTTTTACCATTAAGAGTGGTAAATCTTAGGATTTACCGTAGTACGAGCTTTTATTGTTTAATGATATGTAAATTGTGATATGAATTTTGGGATAATACACAGATCCATAAAGTGGCTTATCGGATATGATCTTATGCATTTTATCTACTGCAAATACCAGCCAGCCTATTCCTGTAATTTTCCCATGCAAATCTCATAATCTCCAGATGAGTTGATTCGGTCTAAAATTATCGCACAAATGATTTGCAATGTTTGCTAATACGGTTTGTATAACGATAAGTACGTTTGAGGTCATCGCAATCAGATAACTATATTTACGACCGTTTGTACGGATTCCGGTAAATCGTGGACAAATGTTGCTTTAGCCCGACCTTGCTTGTGATAATACTCTTAACACCTTGTATCTTATATTATTAGGGTAATAAACTATTTTGTTGACACATTGTTGTGCAGATTGTGTTAATGTTGGGTATTTTACTTAAAAAAAATGTAGTACGTAAGTTAGACTATCAAAAAATATTGAATACGTATTTTTTCTCTATCTAATGTTCGAAAATTGAGAAAGGTAAAGCACTTCAAAGATCTGAAATTCAGCGCTTCACGACATTTGGACAGTAAAATTTTACACACCTAGTGACGTCACGCGGTACTTGAACGCGCTGTATCTTCTTTTTAGTTTTCTGAACAAAAGAAAAATACGTAGGTAAGCAATATTTATTTGTAATCTCAACAGTGGACTATTAATTTTGTTGAGGAAAATAGCCTAATAGGCTATTTATTTTTTTATATTACACCGTACGCAGAGGCGTTACTAATACCGTTTGAGGCCCGCGGCAATTCATCGGTTGGAGCCTCCCTCAATGACAGTATTCGATTTCAGCGCAGAATAGTGAAGCGCTAGAGCTTGGGGTGCTCCCTACTCGGGGGCACTCGGGGCCCCGAAGGGCCACCGAGCGGGGGCTTGTACCAACTTGCGCGTCCTGCCACGCTATAGTTAAGCTTCTATCCAGATATGAATGTTTCAAATAGTTAAAGCATTGAGGTAAATTATGAAAACAATAGACGATAATTAGATTAATTTAGGTGAAATCGTATGAACTATACGTGTATGATCACGGAGGCAATAAAGATATGATTACAGTCAATTAGGCGATATAGCTATTTACGCCCGAACCATCGTTATCACGACCATTTTGAAGTATTTCTTCTTAGATTTGGCATCTAGATTTGGTAACTAGAATTAACCTATTATTATTATCTAATCGGCCTTACGTATTTTCTGTCTAAGTTCTGCGACTACTAAAAATTAGAAGAAGAAATAGCTATTAGGATGGAACCATACTAATATTTTTTAATTAACTTCACATTGTTCTTCTTCTTCACTTCATCTTCATAGTGGGGTGGGCAGGGAGAACTAAGCGCCTAATGGCGCGGTCCATACACATATCTTCTTTAGTTCTTTGATATTTATAGTTATATTTATATTTGCAAAATATAGTTGTTATGACTCCCAATATCGCCTTCTGTCAATACAAGACTAATTTGGTCTTATATTTTTGAGGTAAGTAATAGATGTTTGAATTCAAACTAGCATCACAGAGGAGAGATTCCGTATCTCTAATCTGTGCTAGCATCACCGCTTATCTCTTTTGTTATTTTTTTACATCTAAATCTCAAAACCGATATTGATGTATAAGTCTATTTTAAAAGATAGATATAATTTGTATATTGTTAACAAGCTCGATGGCGTATTTGGTAGCTACCCTGCCCCATGCGCCAAGAGTTGTGGGTTTGATCCCCATACAGGACAAATATTTGTATGATAAATACTTGTGTTTGTTATGTGTCTGGGTGTTAATATCCAATATTGAAGTATATGTTTGTAATACCACTGTTGTTTCTGATATCCGTATCACAAGTGCTTAAGCTACTTACCTCGGAGTCAGATCAATGTATGTGATATAGTCTGATATTTATTTATTTACTTGTTATTATTTATCAAGACAATTACTGACTAACTTATGATATTGCATCTGTTTAACTTATAACAAAGCAGCGTATCAATGTAAACCACATTTCTAAAGCAAATTTAATCTAAACTCACTTGTAAGTCAAATACATATTTCTAAACTAACAAGATACCCCAGATATCGCTGGATTGACGAAATGGTGAAAGACCTGAAGGAGCTCCAAGTGCCCAACTGGGCAAATTTGGCACGAAACAGACAGAATGGCGTTCTTTAATGTCGGAGGCCAAGACCCACTTCGGTTCGCCGAGCCAGCGTAGTAAGTAAGTAAGTAAGTAAACTTACAATATGTGGGCGTTAGGACCTGTAGGTAAATAGCTACAAGTTATTTTCGAAATTTCCATTATTAATCGTTCACAAATATAAGATTTTCATGTGAATCATCCTCTTAACATAATAGATTTATTTTTTCATTGTTTATGAGGACAAATTAATTTAAACTTAGACTCAGTTAATGCAAATTATTTTAATTTTTCATGGCATTTAACACTGTTCTCTTCCATGCAACAGTTTACCTTTCCACAAAGCCAGTTGAAAAGCGTGGCCTAACCAATTACGCTCAGTGACTGTCAATGGTTTCAGTTCGCTTGCAGATTGTTACGACGAAGGTCAAAGCCGGCATGCAAGCATAATTTATGATTTCTATATTGATATTATACCTAAAGTGTAAAATGCTAGCGGGTTTTGTTGTTATTTTAGTTTTGAGACCAATTGTCTTTTTAGCCCAGTGGTTCTAAACCAGTGGTCCGCAAGACTTATCATTCGATCCACGTAAGACTTAAAATTTTAGTAGTTTTAAATTAAAAAAAAGTTATTTTAAAATTAACAATTAATTTACACCTAGCGGTCCCTGATAACAATAATGGAATCAAAGTGGTCCACAGTTTCTAAAAGGTTGGTAACCCATGTTTTAGCTGAAATCCAAGAAACATAGATTTGTAAAGCCAATTACGCAGGGATATTATAGCGCACAAGTGTCTGCGCAAACACAGATGCACTCTCTATTCCTTCACTCTTCGTAATTAGCCGCCTATGACGCCTTGACTCCGGCCTGTTACTGCGTAATTTCAATATTGGTATACCCATCCGCAAAATTTTCGGCCCGGCCAGGGATTTGAACCTGGAACCTCTTGGTCTTTAGGCAGCGTATGCTAACATTAGAGTAACGAAACACTGTATCTAAAGACAGTTCGCGGACAGTCGCTATACACCTACATAGAGTAGAAGATAAAATCATAAGTTCTCACCTGACAGCACCACAGTGATGAACAGTACAATGAAGGACCCGGAGAACAGCCCCACTTTGAACGTGGTCCACGGACTCTGCTGCTCACCCAGAGGGGGGACCCGCAGCTTCTTCATGGCCTTCTGCCGGTCGCCGCCCTCCAGCTCGTTGGTGACGGTCGCCTCGGTGTCGCTGATCAGACGGTCGATGTCCTTGTTCGTGTAGAAGTGGGACGTCTCCACGTGTTCGGCGCGCCATTGGGCGCCGTTGCTGACGTTTAATAACTGGGGGGGTTTGAGTTTGTTAGTAATAGTTCTGTTTTGAGCAGGACTGGATATACTATAAGTTCTTTTTATAAATAAAATAAATAAATGAATTCTTCAGACTAACACACCAATTCCTTAGTCCCAAACTAAGCTCATGCTTGTGCTATGGATACTAGGTGAACGGATACTTAAATACGTTTATACACATCCATGATTCGAGTACAAATGTCCATGTTCATCACACGAAACATTTGCCCCTAGCAGGATTTGCACCCGCGACCCTTGGTTTCGTGGCCAGGGTCTCTGACCACTCGACTAACGAGCCAGTCAAAGTTTTGCGCTGCAGCCCAGGGAACCGTAGACAAAAGGGCAACCGTTGAAGACAATACATATATCTATCACTAGTTTTAAACTATTTTAAGCCCTTAAGTAGGATCAGCCCAGGACCCTTAACATTCCAGATCCGCCCCTGGTGTTCAGCAAGACTCCATACTGCTGCAGACGCCAAGGGTTAGGGCCGCCCTCGGCGCTCCGTAACTCTTGACATCTGCAGTTTTTTCAAGTGACGGTACAGGGGCGCCACAATCTAATTTCCATCGCCTTTTCTGATGGAGACCTACCTGGTTGTAGGCCTAATCAATATTTTTTTCTGCAAGGATTTTTATCAAATGGTTACGGGATTTTCTACAGGCTTAGCTAGTTTGACGCGGGATTGGGGAAAAGATTTGTAATAGGAATTTATACGTTGTCTCTTCTTCTACTTAGAAAAATGTATAAATCCCTCAAAACACATAAATAATCTCTTTTTTTGGGCGAAGCTGCGGGCAAAAGCCAGTAGTCTATATCCCTTTAAGTACAAATATATCTATACTAATATTATAAAGCTGAAGAGTTTGTTTGTTTGCTTGAACGCGCTAATCTCAGGAACTACTAGTCCGATTTGAAAAATTATTTTGGTGTTAGATAGCCCATTTACCGAGGAAGGCTATATAACATTAACCATAAATGCGGGTGAAACCGCGAGAACAGCTAGTTTGGAAATAAAACAAAACGTGAGCTACATAAGAAACGAAATAATTTTTGAAAGGTTACACACATTGTATGGTACATAGTAAAGTGCGTTACATTGTAATCATAAGAAATGAACATGCCGCCTCAATCCGGCGCACTCAATGTCTATGAACCATGAACTATGTATTTATCAGTAAAGTGAATCATATCAATGGTAGTGATAAACGCGACGCACTTATAACTGCAGCGATGCATCATCTTATCACGAGTTACTTCATATTATTAATCTTTTATGTTGATATATCGCTATTCATTTTAAGCTGATTAAGATCTTTGATTGTGATGGATATTGTGGCGCGGGTTTCTTTAAAATATATTACACAGCATCAAATAAGAGTGAGAATATAAAATCAGACCAATTTAGTTAGGTTTTGGTGATAAATATCTAATTTGTTTAATTTTATACAGTAATAAAAATAAAACTAATATGGCGTCGGTACAATTTGTAAGACAGATTACTTCCTAAATGAACGGGTCTCAAAAAACGAAGGTCGAATGTTAAACGAGCTGTCGAGCATATTTAATATAGACCCATGGCGAATAATTCCTATTGATCAATCGGTCAGTTACATTAGATAATTTAACTTCTAAGTTGCGCTATATCATAGGTACTGTAAATCTGTGTAGTAGCTGATTTGGAAATACGCAGTATATGTGTCGCTTCGTACATCTGCTTCCTTCCGGCGCGGCGGGTATCTCTCCTCGCTAGTTGAGTGCCGTAGCACAGATTTGGCCGTAGGCATAAGCGCGAGGTGGATTAGGCACCCGCTAAAAACCTACGTCGTGATCTGCCTTCAGGTAGCTCGCGGCTTGAGCCGTGCCCTTTAGGCACACAATTTGGTTTATCTGTTTTTTGTTTGTCTTATAATTGTTTTTTTTTTGTTATGTGTGAGTCTAATAAAGTATCTACTTATTTCTTTCTTTCTTTCATGTGTAGTTATGTAAGTTGTGTAAAGCAATATTCGGGGGACGACTTTAAAGGTACTCTACCCAAAAATTAAGAAAAAAACTACTGGTAGGTACCATAGAAAACTACTATCTACTAAAATCACTTCTGCTCTAGCACTAGTTTTAAGTTACAAACAAAATTACCTTATCATGCTTCTTCAATATCTTCCTAAAGCCCGTATAGTTCAGGTTCTGGTAGTTCTGCAGCAGGATGAGGCTCAGGTAGAACTCGCTGAAGGCCAGCTTCAGCTCCTGCACCTTCCGGCGGGGGAGGGGGGCGCGCTTGCTGTCCCCGCCCCCCTTGGGTTTCAGCGTGTCGAAGTGGGACTTACACTCGCTCTGTAGCGTCGCGAACTTGCGTGTGGCTTCTGCTAGCTTTTCTACATGCAAACAAGTTTATTTGTATTTCATCTCGTTGGTTCTCTCTGACTTAGTCCTAGCTTAAACTACTCCAGTAGAACTGGCGTGAAGATGGACATCTTCCTATCGTTTACGTCCCGTTTACGTCTCCGTATGCTTAGACCCCATCTAAGAACAGTCTTAGATGGGGTCTAAGCATACGGAGACGGTGCATTGGACGAAGTTTGTGTTTTATATTTATTTATTGTCAATACACATGACTAACCGCGCATGTTACACAAACGGCTGGTGATTAGGTCACATGAGTTTTATTATCTTTCAATACTTACACAACTACACAATGTGAGAGTCTTAGCTCAATGGTAAGGATACGCGCCTGATTACCGAGGGGTGCGGGTTCAAACCCCAGCATAGGGAAAACATCATGATGAAACCTGCAAATTCCAACAACTTTGGATTTGTAACCATGATCCAAAAAAATTCTGGTTTCCCTAGGTTACGAAGGTCAGTTCTGCAGTAGCTTCTATGTAATTACCAGACTTGCTTAATCCTGGATCATGGAACCCGTATAAGCAAGGGACATAACACTAGGAAGATGATTACAACAACACAAAGAAGGTACTTATAGGTTGGTTTTAAAAAAAAATTTTTGAATGTAAGCGAAAACTGTCTGTAGAATTTAGACAGTGTTCTACTAAGTCCTATGATGTTTATGTATTGCCAAAATTGAAGCATCATGGGATCCAAGTTAGTCTTAGGATTACCACACCATTGGCATCAATTGAGTTGTTATATCAACTAATTGCCCTGGTCTTCACCATATGATTACTGTGATCTGGATCATTCTTGGATTACCACTGCACCATGAGTGAGCCAACACACACAATGTGTCATATTGTATATTCTGATGCAATGACAAAAGAAAGGTTTGAACATAAATACTATATTCAAGCGCACTAACCTGAGTAAAATGTGTTAATTTTCTTAAGTTCCTGATCACAATAATGGAAGAATGTTTCGTCGAAATTGGCAAAATGTCGCGATAGCACTTCGGGCTCGACATTTTCAGCTGAGGGCGCTTCTTCCACAGCCGTATACAGCATTGCCTTCATCTCCTGACAAGTTGAAATAGAAATGCTTAATATCTTAATATCTATACTAATTATAATATTAGTTGTTTGCTGAACAATTTGTTTGTTTGTTTGCTTGAACACGCTAATCTCAGTCACTACTGGTCCAATTAGAAAAATACTTTCAGTGTGAGATAGCCTATTTATCAAGGAAGGCTATTAGGGTATATAACATCATACTAATATTATAAATGATAAAGTTTCTATGTATGGATAGATGTTTGTTACTCTTTCACAAAAACTACTGAATGGATTTTAATGAAACTTTAGAATAATATAGCTCATACACCCAAATAACATATATAGGCTATTTTCATTGATGTACCATGCGAGCGAAGCCTCAGGCAGAAGCTAGTAAACCATAAATGTGGGTAAAACCGCGGGTACAGCTAGTCTTGAATATGATAAGAGTTGCAGTTCCAAACATGTGTCATTTGATTCTTAAAAATATCAATATTTCACAGTGTGAGGTTTCATAAAATAAACATGTTTGCTCAGCTTAGTAAAAAGCAAATATAAAAATTTTACATAATGTATATGCTTAACTCTAAAGCATAAGCACTAGTGCTTTTTCAAAAAAATCATGATGAAACCTGCAAATTCCAACAACTTTGGATTTGTAACCATGATCCAAAAAATTTCTGGTTTCCCTAGGTTATGAAGGTCAGTTCTGCAGTCGCTTCTATGTAAGATATCAGACTTGCTTAATTCTGGATCATGGAACCCGTATAAGCACGGAATATAACACTAGGAAGATGATGATTACAACAACACAAAGAAGAAACCTATTCAATACAATATCACGAAAGCTTAAAGAGTTTATCACTCGTTAGACCCAGAAAGGGTATCTGGACAGGCAGGCAGGCAGGTGTGGTGGTATGTATGTATTACATAAGCCCTTGATTTTAGCACATTTCTATTTGTGTAATGTTAGGATAGGTTTCCTGAATCCTAACTTGTACATCTATATATATAAAAATGAATTGCTGTTTGTTTGTCTCGCTAAACTCGAGAATGGCTGGGCCTATTTTGCTGATTTTAGTTTTAAAATATTTGTTAACTTTCAGAGAAGGTTTTTACAGTAAAGAATGTGGAAATTAATAAAAGAGCCTTACAAAGTGCGTTGTGTCAGCTAGTTATTTATAAAAATTACTGTGCTCTGTAAACTTTTTTAAATGAAACTAAATTACACTCCTTTGAACATATTAAGAATGTTTTAAATATTAATGCAATTTTTTCATTCAATTATGTTATAAGATTGAAATAAGATAGATAGCATATGTCTTAATTTACATTAGCATTTTAGGAACGTAACCCAACTGCTAAGCACAATTCCTTGTTCAAATTTAGGTTCTATTTTAATTCAGGGAATTTATTAATTTTCAGAAGGAATTTGTGATGTTCACAATAATGGTTATTGGAGAATAAAGAAAAAAAGACATGTTATATCAAATATTTGTCATCCATTACATTAACAGTAATTTTTTTTTTATTAATTATGATACCTTTATCATTAAAACAATCTCTGATGAATAAAAAAAAAATTGGATAAGTATAAAACTGAATGTATTTTTAAAAAGTACTTACTAAGCGACAACTTGATAGGCATAGAAATCACCGTGATTCATTAACATCTCTAAACGGACAGACAGAAGCGTTAGAAGAGCATAAGTTACCTACTATATATGGAAAATTTCGTATTTACCTCATAATTAATATACTGCTTTCGCCATTCCGGTGTAATGTGGGCGCTTAGATGTTCCGCGAACTTCATCCTGAAATATCTGAGGGCACAACTTTATCTCAAAGATCGCTAACAAACACTAAATGCCCAGTAGTTCGTGCTGTTAGTTTGTTTTCTGATAACGAATAAAAGGTGACCTCATTGCTACTAAACTAATACTAAGTTACGGTGGAATGATTTGCTTTCTTAAGCTATTTTATGTGGAAGTTTCTGCTTTAAAGTTTTTAACGTAAAAAGAACTATCCTATAATTATTTTTCTAAAAAGGTTTACAAAAGTTGCAGTACGTGAATTGTCAGCTGTCAACTGTCAATCAGTCAAAACAAAGACTGATTGACGCATGACAGCTGACTAACGTTCAGAAACTATAATTCCATAATGGCCTTGCTGAAAACAATTAAAGGATGAAAATTAGAGGCTGTGCGATGCACATGTTTCCCAAGAAAGCAAGTACACTAATTAGAAAATGCAAATATTTCAGATTTCAGGTCTAAGTAACAGATTCAATAATTGACTCAAATTGTAATTTTTATAAAATTTAGGCTTTATTATATGAAACTTCATGCTTTAGTTACATACTTATTAAGCATTAACCATATATTTTATCATGGTCCCATGTTGGTCTGGGACTTAAAAGAATATACCAACTGTTTCTTGCATAGAATGTCGTGAAAGGCTACTAATGGTGCATCAGGTTGGGCATGTGTTTGTGTTGGCAACGAGCTAGTGATTTCTCACTACTTTTTTATAATACAACTTGGCCCAGTTTAATTTGGCTGAAAGTGATCATCAGTCTTATAGGCGAATATGCCGAAGGGGATTACGGGCATGATATATTTGCCTATAACTTAATAGTATTGCTATCAGAGGGTGTAAGGGTTTATTAAAAAAACAAGACTTGTAAACAAAATTTATTCATTAACTTTGTTCTTTTGTTCCATCTTTGTCCTGCTCTTTACCCTTTTTGTTAGTAAATAGAGCTTGATTGATATTTTCTGGTATAACTCTAGCAACTTTCCTTGGTTCTTTAACTAGAGTTTTAGGGCACTGCATCTCCGACCAGCTTATAGGCACCATGTTGATTCCCTGAGGTGACCCCTCCGCTGTAGCTATGACGACACCGAGTTCATTCTCAGCTGTAGATATGTGGTACCAGTGGATTTCAGTCATAGGAAGCTGACATAGTTAGTTAAGAAAAATAAAAAAATGTGTGATAGATTTTAAGGGCAAGCCATTAGCTTAGCTTGCCATTTTTCTGTAACAATTTAAATTAACGAGACAATGTCTAGGCGCAATAACAAAAAAGATAATAACTAGGAACCCCACTAGGGTTAGGGCTATGAAACCAACAGCTAGAGAACTCATAAGGGAAGTTGTGTACTAATAACTAAATTTGTTTATACATTTCATGTGTTTAAATTTTCAAAGGATACAACTCTCGCCAATATGACATCACCAGGGCGGAAACACTTGTATGGGTCTATCCTGTCTTTATCTGTAGATTTTATATCTTCCTTCTTCAAAATACCCCTGTATGGTCTGACCAATAACGAGGAGCCAACACAGAGTATAACACATTGTACCATTCGGGAATTTACCACTGTGACTTTGCATGTTACTATGTCTCCAGCTTTTGGCAGAATACTTGGTGTCCTTGGGCTAACAACTGTGATTACTGTAGACTGAAACAATAAAAAAATTTACAAGCAAATTCCTCATAAACACTATTTTATAGTTACAAATGACACTAAAAAAGTTTTAGACGCATTTTTGTACATAGTATGACTGATATGAGATGAATGTTTTTTTGGATTTAAAAGTTAAGGCAATTTACTAAGAGAAAGGATAGAAACAAAAACACTACCTGAATGTGTTCATCTTCTTCATATTTTAATATTCCAGCTAAAGCAGCATAAATATAGCCTTTCAATTCATAAGTTCCAGGCCCTGATATATAGTCCTTATTGGCTAAACTTAAACGCATACCAGGAATGCATATTTTACCAATTTCTGTCATCTTTTCATTATCCATGTTTGGTGTGAGAGTATGGTTGAGGTTATGAAGCACAAACACTTGTATATTAGAACACTCTAATGCAATTAGTTATACGATTTATTATCAGCGAAATCTTATGAATTCATGATTATTTAGAAACTGTGAATTAAAACAAATTAAAGTTTGTTTTGAAAGTTTGATACAGTACACGAACATCCGCGGTCTCGACAATTAATATATTTTAACGTTTAACGTACAATTATGAAAAAAGAAACTTTACTGTGCAGTCGTGTTAACATCCGTGGCATTAACTTCTTAAGCCCAACCTCCACTAGATACATTGTTTTCTTTGCAACCACCTAACTAATTTTCCGTTCAATGTGTCAAAATGATATACATTTTGAATCTTTAATAAAGTGTAGTAACACATTTCTAAGAAAATGGAACGCAGCCTTTGCTTGGAGACGTGTCACGTCAGCCGGTCTGATTGACATTTGACAATTGGTTTATACGTTTGTATGGTGCAGTTTCATGTGAATTTCTTCTAGTTTTCCCACATATCCGGCTAGAAATGCTTACCAAATTCGAGACAAAATCTGCTAGAGTAAAAGGAATATCATTTCACGCGAAACGACCATGGGTCCTGGCGAGTTTGCACAATGGGGTGATTCAGCTATGGGATTACCGTATGTGCACATTATTGGAGAAATTTGACGAGCATGATGGTCCTGTACGTGGCATTTGCTTCCACATTCAACAACCTTTATTTGTGTCGGGAGGAGATGATTACAAAATCAAGGTAAGCTTGCTAACGATACGTTATAAGTGTCTCGTAGTTTTCGCCATGTTTTCGTCATTTCTTACACGTATCCACTCTTTATGGTCGTAATTATGGTGTCGGTATCTATAACAGCCACTTATTAAGCGTTTTGAATTTTGTTAATATCTTCTAATGCATTCTGATATAAATGTATTCTTATGAGTCCAATACATTTCTAAATACGCCCATGTTATGGCACTAGTTATGTGCAGAGTATAAACACTTATTTCATGGTGAAGTTATGGTTTCAATAGTGCAGAGTGTAGCAGCATATCATATATTAGTGATGTTCTAACTATTTTAAATCTTTATTTGGACCATGTATTGTAATTTGGTGTTGTAGATATATTTAAGAGCTTGATTTTAGCCAAAATGTTTTTTATGTTAGTAAGTAGTTCATTAATTTAAATTTACTCAATGAAACAAATATTTACTTGATTATAGTGTTATCAATAAGTTATACTTCTAATATTATTATTTCATATAAGAATACTGTTCTAGTATATCTACTAATGAATATGCATTTCCATAAAAAGATTTTTTGTATTTATTTATTTATTGCTATATTGGATATCAGTGTTCTGCAAACTTTTTGTGTTTTTTGTTTTAATTTTTTGGAGGTACATCATAACAGTTTATATGTGATATCAATATTAAATATTAATAACAAAAAAATATATTATTAACTACTTCCTTATGCAATTGTATGATTTACACGCTGTGCAAGTAATTTTCTTCCGTCCATGTTCCTTAGCTTTATGAGATAACCCTATTTTTCCGAGGCAACTAATGACCATGGTACACCAGTGTGCCATGGCACAAGTTTTAGGGAACTCTGCTGTATATTATTACTGATACAAAATGTTGTACATTTTAATAAGCATTAAAAATACAACTTTCTGAATGTTGGTTATAGCACTATATCAGTTCTTGCTTGATAAGCATGAAATTATGATATTGTTGTTCTAATTTTTAGTTGGTGATAAACTTATATTCAGTAAAAAAAATTGTGGTGTATCAGAAATGATTTCATAGTTTTAAAATCTATATTACTTAATTTAATCAATTTTTTATCTAACCCAGCCCAATTTTATTATTGGCTAAATGTGGTTAGGGACTTGCTGTACCTTTGACTGTGCCTACCCCTTCAGGATTACGGGCGTGATTTATGTATGTATGTAAATCTATAAAATGTTAGAACAAGAAATGTAAATTAAACATCAAATAGGTATGTCAATTCTGTTATACTCTTTCAAAAAGTTCAGATTATTTGTACTACAAGCTCTAAGTCTCAAATTCCTTACATTACCTAGAGATGTTGAATCAGTAAAAAAAAATGGAAAGTTTTTTATTTTTGAAGTTAAATAATAAGTTATACCAACTGCACCCCCTGTTAATAAAGCACAGCTTATGTGCAACCGGTAAAAACTTTGCTGAATTGTATGAATAAAAGAGCAATCTACTTAACCAAAAAATTATATATTTAAATAAAATAAATTATCATTATTATTATGTTAAGGTATATTTGTTCAATAAAAATTTTACTTAATTTAGTAATTAACCAACCTCATACCAACTCCCTTGTGGACTCAATATGTATTTCTAACAACCCTACATTGTTTGTTTTAGGTCTGGAACTACAAGCAAAGGAGATGTTTGTTCACATTGCTGGGGCATTTAGACTACATTCGCACAACTTTCTTCCACCATGAGTACCCGTGGATACTTAGTGCTTCTGATGATCAGGTAATTCACAATCCCTGAAAAAGTATATGCGAAATAAGCCACTTTTTATACCATTTCACTGATGACCCATGTATCCATTAAAAGGGAACTTGTTTATGGATACAGTGAACTTGTTAATGTGCTTTATCAATGCCACACATGTAATGTATTGAAATGTACTGCAGTTCTATGATAATTGTTATTGGAATGACTTAAAGAACATCAGAATATCAAGATTAACCTTTTTAATGTAAATTGCACAAAAATTTCCATAATCTATCAATGTGATCACAAATTCCTTAGTATATAACAATACCTTTGCTTAGTAATAACTATAATTAGATTTATAGTTTATGAAATATAGTCACTTTGAAAGGTAAAAAATCAGCATTACTTCCATTGTATAATGAAAAAATGATTGGCATGGCATGCCTTGACTTAAATTATATGTTTGAACTTATCTCCAAATCTTATCTTTTTAAGATAAATGAGAAGTATGTACCTAATTAGGTTTTATATGTCTAATGGTGGTTATATTTAGAACAAAAAAGTACATATTAAACATAGTTTGTATATTTAGTTTATTTGCTATTGCTATAAAAATATATTTTTTGTATGTTATAACAATTTATTTTGAAATAAGTTTGTTAAATACTTTGACAAATGTAAAATTGTAATAAAGTAATTAATACCAATGTCTACAAACAAAAATCAATTTCTAGCACATTTGTGTATTGCTCAGGGTTTTTAGCAGTTGTAAAACAGACTTTTAAAAGATCAGGTGGGGTCTGGAAACTGTTTATTTTATATTGTTTATGTATTCTCAGAATCATTATTTTGTCAAATTTCAGTTGTAAAAAACAAAATTCTGTTGCAGACTATAAGGATATGGAACTGGCAATCCCGTCAGTGCATCAGTGTGCTCACCGGCCACAACCACTATGTCATGTGTGCTCAATTCCACCCCACCGAAGACCTGCTGGTCTCCGCTTCTCTAGACCAGTCTGTCCGTGTGTGGGACTTCTCAGGCCTGAGGAAGAAGAGCGTCGCTCCCGGGCCAGCAGGTCTGGCCGACCATCTGAGGAACCCACAGGCCACCGACCTGTTCGGACAGGTAAATGTAAGGACAGATATGCAATTATAAGCATTGAGTTCATGGGGTGTATGTCTAACAATTTGGAAAAAAATTGTGGAGTTTTTAAAAATTTTAATTGCATCTTTTTTTTCATTGGAATCGTCTTTAATATCTTTTGTGTGTATTTGGAATACAATAAAAGACACTCATTTTCATCCTGACTAAGTGCCTGGGTTGACTTTTTCTTCATCATATTTAAATTGTTTCTGTCCATTTTTGTGGGATCTTGAAAAACATATTTTCATCATCAATTATATCCATAGAATCTCATCTTGTACAGTACTTTCTTTGCATCCTCATTTTTTTTTTGTAAAAATTTATATAGTTCTCACCCTGAATTTGGGAGTGGTTTTTGTTAATACTCATGTATTTGTAAATACTGGTGATGTGTAAATTGTGGTACATATGGATTATGGTGTTAATTGTGCTAGTTTCATTCAATACCTATTGGCAATTTAGCTGACAAATTAACTAAACAGCAAGTTAAATTACAAGGGCTGTCAGAGTTTCCTGAATAAAGTATCCCCTAACAATATGTAAATGTGACATAAATTTGGCACCGTAATTGTTAGTGTCTTTACAGGAGAAATTAATGTTGAAATTGGTGAAGCATAATTGATACATATTCTGTATATGTATTTATTTGTGCCATTGATTTTATTTTTTAAAATTGTACATAATATATTTAGTTTGGTGGCATAGTGCGAAATATAAAAAATGTGTTTTTTTTTTAAAGTAACCATACTGTCTATTTTGTACTCAAGTATATGTTATACCTTTTCTAATAGCTAAAATAAGTAGCCCAATCTTCAGCAGTGTAGGAGGTAACTTAAGTATTAAGTCCCTCGAAGCTGACACGAAACTAGCCATCGGCTCTCGTAATAAAATGTTTCGTTGTTTCGCCATTTAAATTATACGAGTTCTGGTGTTTTAATTACTTTTTGTATTGTCTACATGCGATTGACGTGCACTAAATGGTGTCGAAATCGATGATTTTTATATCCGAGGTTAGAACTTTATAATGTCCTCTTAACCGTTATCGGTCACGGCGGCCAATCTCAACGAGGATTAGACATCTTCGCAGTGCCCAAGTGTGTACGCAAACACAAGTGCACTCTCTGTTCCTTCACTCTCATAGTCCGGTGAGACGGCAATTCGATATGACCGGAGAGAGGTCAGGCGCAGCATTTTACAAAATTTTATTTTTTCTTAAATTAAAGCCCCTTTTAGTTAGGGCCCCTTTCGAGCGGGACCCTATAGATTAAGGACCCCTTTCGAGCGGGACCCTATAGAAAAATGACCCCTTTAAATCGGGCACCTTTACTTAAGAGGCCGCTTTTCTTCCGGCTCCCTTAAGATCGAAGGCCCCTTTATTTAATACGGCGGTAGCTACACCCATGCTCCTAGCTCCATTTATAACGTGACGTATCCGCAGGCCGACGCTGTCGTGAAGCACGTCCTCGAGGGCCACGACCGCGGCGTCAACTGGGCCTCGTTCCACCCGTCGCTGCCGCTCATCGTGTCGGCTGCCGACGACCGCCAGGTCAAGCTGTGGAGGATGAACGATGCTAAGGTGAGATATCCTTACATACATATTAACATGCCCATAATCAAAGTAGGCGGAGTCAAAGGGGCAGCTAGTCTTCTTAACTACATTCTGCCAATTTTTTTCCTGGGTTCGGTGAGATGGAAAAATTGTGATAGTGCAGCGAGTGGCTAGCTCGTCACCTTCACAACCATATACCCAAAACCCGATATATCATTAGTCGCATTTTACGACATGCTAGGCAAGGAACACATGGCGCATCCTTTTTAAATCCCAGCTCATAATGGAATGATGATATTATCAATATCAATTTGATCTAATATTGTATGCCCCTCTTTTGTCCCTCACCAGGCGTGGGAGGTGGACACCTGCCGCGGGCATTACAACAACGTCTCGTGCGCGCTGTTCCACGCGCGGCACGAGCTCATCCTGTCCAACAGCGAGGACAAGTCCATCCGCGTGTGGGACATGACCAAGCGCACCTGTCTGCACACCTTCCGCAGGGAGCACGAGAGGTGATGATTCGTACTTTAATAAGTTGCATGAGCCATATACGACTTATATACCATGTGTTATGAGTCACATTTGACTCATTTTAATTATCATTATACTATAGTCTATAGTGCAATAACAGTTGTTGCCCCATTGGTGCAATAGTTCCGATTTCACATCGAATGTGAAGGACGCGGGTTCGATCCCTCCACTGGGAGTAATAGTTTTGATGAAACAGATATTTGTCTCCGGATCTGGGTGTTTGTGGTATGGTTGATTCTGACTTTTACTACGTTTCTACAGAATCGTTATCAATGTACGTGATGTTCTCTAATATTTATTTACATTTACAATACATACATATACAACGTTAATTATCGTATATACGAATCCTGAAAACTGTACAGAATCATTAATATAATCGATTAGTTAGATAGTTTTTATACCATAGTATATTTTGATCAAATAACATTTACAAATCCTTCAATAAAGTTACACCCTAATATACAAACTGTATGGCGAATTTTTCATAAGTATTTATTTATATCGTTTTTGTTTCCGAGTTTCGGTGAAAAATGACCGGATTTCAGTAGTAAAAATTACCTTGTATATCTCTACTATGCCGTTTATTCCTTCTAATTCCCTCTTTAACCCCAGATACTGGGTGCTGGCATCTCACCCGAGCCTGAACCTGTTCGCGGCGGGGCACGACGCCGGCATGATCCTCTTCAAGCTGCAGCGCGAGCGGCCCGCCTACGCTGTACACAACAATCTGCTGTTCTACATCAAGGACAGGTGAGCCTGAAGAAACATTGAGCGGGCACTGGGTGCTAGCATCTCACCCGAGCCTGAACTGAAAGGCGACATTGAACATGTCATAAAAGGCGACTAATATAGCAAGAAACACAGTTGGTTACAATATTTCTGAGTTCCAAATATATGGTCGGGGAAGAAGGGTGGTTCTATATCGAGCCCTGAGATACTCCTATGGATAACTGGGCACCACAAGAGTTAGTTCCATTAACAGTTTTCATTTGGAGCCTCTGAGCTAAGAATGACTTTAGCAGATTATTTGACTTGCTAGAAATATCATAATTCCGTAGTTTCATCAAAAAAGTTTGGTAGTCGGCGCAATCAAATGCCTTCGGCAAGTCACAGAATATAACAGCATCCTGAGCTTTAGGCTTGAAAATGTGTTGGAAATACTGACGGACAATTCAGAATTTTGCATGGAATACGACGTTTGTTTTAATATACATAATGCATCCTGCGAAATATCACAGGATACCAATCTAATAAGACGAGTACATATTGCATATGCCTTAACATGTGTGATT